>SZWC01007907.1:38471-105971 GCA_023375785.1 Penium margaritaceum
AACAAATCTCCCTCTTTTGGAGTGTTCCCAACACTCATGTCGTTGCTGCTGCTACTACAGTTCTGGTGCGCGTCAAACTCGACGTCACGGTTGCGGATGATCTCTTGTGTACGCGGGTCCTAGAGCTGATATGCCTTTACGCAATCTCGTAGCCAAGGAACAAGCACGGCTTCGCTTGCGGTTCCAACTTGTTGTTGCGTCGCTGCGCCGCCTACACCATCGCGTGCGCCTTGAACCCGAACACTTTCAGGTGCGCCACGTTTGGCTTGCGCCTGCTCCAAACCTCCTGCGGTGTCTTCCAACCGCCTGTACCCTTCAGCACCGCTGTTGGGGTGAGGTTGATGGTCTAGCTCGCAGTCCGCACAGCCTGCACCCAGAACCCTTGCGGCAACTGCGCATCCACAAGCATGGTCCGCACCATGTTTAGCAGCATCTGGTTCGCCCGCTCTGCCACTCTATTGGACTGTAGCAAGTACAGCGTAGTGGGTTCCTACTTGATGCCCTGTTGCTTCATCCTCCTGCTGCAACCCATGTACTCTCCGCCGTTTTCGCTACATTGCGCTCTGACCTTCCGGCCAGTCTGCCTCTCCACCGCTGCAACATACTCTTTTTGCCGGTCCAGGATCTTGCCTTTTTACTTCATGAAGTACACGAAGAGCTTTCTGTTGCAGTCATCGATGAAGGTGACAAAGTATCTCAGGCCGCTGTTTGACAGTGTTTTGAATGGTCCGCACACGTCGCTGTGCATGACCTCCAGCAGGTCCTTTGTGCGAGCCGCGTTCTCGTTGAACGACTTGCGTTGCACCTTGCCCAAAATACCAGGCTCGCAGTTTTTGTGTGTTGCTGTATATGCTGCCGTGTTTGATCCACCGTCGATGACGAGGCCGTCCACCATGTCATGCTTTGCCATCTCCTTGACGGTTGTGAGCGCTGAATTCCCCAACCGTCGACGCCACAGCTCCAGATCACCGCTTCTTCCCTTGGCCATGTTAACGACGCGCTCTTGCGAGTCTGCTGCGTCCGATGCCGCGGGGATCACCTTGGTCTCCACGATGCAGAGACTGTCCTCACGCTTCACCTCCAACACAACCTTGCTGTCGCCATCCATGCGCACCACTTCGCCTTTCCAGCGGAAGAGAACCACATACCCCTTATCCGTCAAGCAGCTGACACTCAAGATGTCAGCCAGGCTGGGGACATGCTACACATCACAGATTGTGCACAGCTCCTTCTTACCACCCACCACGGCTTCCACCTCCACATAGCCTTGGCCGGCCACCGGCGCGACTTTGTGGTACGCGAACACCATTGACTTGGAGGACTTCTCGCAGGTGACAAACCCCACCTTCTTGACCTGGGCGTGCTCCTCCGCCCCGGAATCCAGGCACCGCCTGTTGGCCTTCTTAAGGAAGTGGTTCTTGTTGTCTTTGAGGAGCGACCTGTCTTTGGCGTTTTTGCCGCCGGCCTTCGCCTCCTCCGGGCACTCACAGGCCCAGTGGCCCTCCTTGCCGCTGTTGCAGCATGCACCTTTCTTGGCGCCCTTCTTGTTGTCACCCTTTCTGTCAATTCCTTTGTCCCCGCTTCTGCCACCACGTGTTTTGGTGACGAGGGCCGATAAGGAGACGAGGAATCCCCGCAGCTCCGGTGCTTTGCCTCGTTGCGGATGTACTTTGCGACCGTGCCATAGATAAGCTTGTCCTCCGGCCATGAGGAGGGCCATCGCCTGCAGCTGTGTGTTGATCTTCCACCTCATGTCATTGCATTGTGAGGCGAGCAACTTGATCTGCTGCATGGTGGAGATGACATCATCTCCCTCCTCGATTCTCACCATGACAAGATCTTCATCGTGAACATTTGTTTTTGCGAGCGACTTGGATTGGTGGATGGTATAGAGTTTTTGCCAAGCTTTGGCTGCTAGCTTACAGTCTGGGAAGTAGCCCCAATGCGACTCGGCTATCCCAGACACCAGGAGCATGAGCGCCTCCGTGTTCTTATTTTCGAAGGCTGCTTCTCTGCGTCTACAGTAGTAACCTCTGCGAGCACCTCGTTTCCCAACATTATGCCAAGCAACCCCTCATGCGCGAGGTGCAGCTCAAACTGCCACCTCTCTGGCCCAAATCCTGGGTCACCCGCATACTTCTGAATGGGCTGCATCTTCTTCTGTATCATTTGTGCAACTTGTACTTTGACAGGTTCTCAGAACTTCACGGCGACGTCCAAGATGACAATCCTGTGCGCAATGGAAGATGTGAATTTTGGAGACGATCAGACTTGTGGGCCCATGACCCTTTGGCAGAAAATTCACGTGGTGTGGTCCTGACATTTATGTGTCTTTTGTTTTGGATGAATCTGAGACTGAGCGTGAGCTTTCTTGTCGCCTCAGCAAACTGGTGCACAGCAGGAAGGTCCGATCCCGTTGCCATGTCTGAGGGACATGCAGGCTGCACCCCATACACTACCTCAAATGGAGGCATGAACTGCTGAGTTGTAGGCAAAGTCAGCCACCGGGAGCTTGCATTCCTATCCCTCAGCATCCGGCTCCAAGATCCCCCGCAACAGCTGCTCCACGGTCTGATTGGTGAGCTTAGATTGGCCATCCATTTGGGGATGGTAGGCCAATGAAAGAGCCACACGGGTGCCCAGCTTATTGAAAAGTTCCTCCCAAAACCGGGAGGTGAAGGAAGGGTCACGGTCCGAGACCATGCACTTTGGCACCCCGTGAATTTTGATGACGTGTTGCAAGAGGAGTTGAGCCGTCTCTGCTGTCGTGAACTTCTCCACACATGGAATGAAGTGTGCCATCTTGCTGAACGGGTCCACAACCACCTGCACCATGGTATTGCCAGTTGCCCCCCGTGGAAGACCCCCGACAAAGTCCAGTGAGNTGGCACCCCGTGAATTTTGATGACGTGTTGCAAGAGGAGTTGAGCCGTCTCTGCTGTCGTGAACTTCTCCACACATGGAATGAAGTGTGCCATCTTGCTGAACGGGTCCACAACCACCTGCACCATGGTATTGCCAGTTGCCCCCCGTGGAAGACACCCGACAAAGTCCAGTGAGATGTCCGTCCACGGGCACTCTGGCACTGATAGCGGCTACAAGTCTCCTGGTGACCGTGCCCTCCATGACTTGATTCTTTGGCACGTGTCACAGCTGCTCATTTACTCCTTACAATCTGCTCCCATCGTTGCCCACCAATATTGGCGCTCAAGCATCTTGAAGGTCTTGTCATGGCCCAAAAGACCACTGTAGTGTGAGTTGTGAGCTTCCTCCAACAATGTCTGTCGCAGTGACGTACTTCGCGGTACCACAATCCGGTTCTCCTTCTCACACACCAATACTGGCCATCCCACTTNTGCCAGTTGCCCCCCGTGGAAGACCCCCGACAAAGTCCAGTGAGATGTCCGTCCACGGGCGCTCTGGCACCGATAGCAGCTACAAGTCTCCTGGTGACCGTGCCCTCCATGACTTGATTCTTTGGCACGTGTCACAGCTGCTCATTTACTCCTTACAATCTGCTCCCATCGTTGCCCACCAATATTGGCGCTCAAGCATCTTGAAGGTCTTGTCATGGCCCAAAAGACCACTGTAGTGTGAGTTGTGAGCTTCCTCCAACAATGTCTGTCGCAGTGACGTACTTCGCGGTACCACAATCCGGTTCTCCTTCTCACACACCAATACTGGCCATCCCACTTACACCCCTTCACCGTACTCCCGACAAAGTCCTGGTCCTCCGCATAACCGTGAGCAAACAGGCTGCGGATAATCGAAGATCCCACGAGCACTCCGATCGCATGCACGTCCAAGTCTGGGCGACACGAAAGTGGATCCGCTTGGTTGATCGTCCCTGGTTTGTACTGGTTCTCGTAGTCGAAGCCGCCCTCTAGCAGCTCCATCCACCGTGCTTGATGACAACTCAGATTTGGTTGTGACTTGAGGTACTTGAGCGCGTAGTGGTCCGTGTGCACCACACGCCGCCGCCGGCTCAAGGTAGTACCTCCATCGCTTGAAGGCCCGAACCACCGTGAGCATCTCCTTCTCGTGGATCAGGTAGTTGAGAGCAGCCCCTTTCAGCTTCTTGGAGTAGTACGCAATGGGCTGCAACCCCTCCCCTTGGTCCTGCATCAGCACCCCGCCGATCGCATAGTCGCTTGCGTCTATCACCAACACATACTCCTTACTCGTGTCCGGGTGCACCAACATCGGTGCCTCACACATGGCAGTCTCCACTACACCGAAAGCTTGTCCCTCCTTTGCACCCCACTCGTTTTGGCGCCCCTTCTTGAGCAAGTGTGTCAAGGGTGCTCCCATTGCCGCATGCCAAAGCCTGCACACGGATCCTAGGATCCGTGGCACCTACCCGTGAATCCGGATCCAGGATCCGGATCTTCGATTCCGGATCCACCCTCCTCAATCNGGGGGGGGGGGGGGGGGGGGGGGGGGGGGGGGAGGGATTTGAGAGGTCCCGTTGAGGACCCGGTACTCGTTCACTCCTTCATGCTACATACATCTAAAACTGCCAAAAGTTTTCACGCCCCGCAGTCCAAATCGTCCACATGCGTCATCCTTTTGGGGTAGAGACAGTGCATCGACTCACTCCGTGCACTACGATTGGTTCATTATCATATCTGCGTTGTTGGAACCAATGAGGAACCGCTGTACTTTCATTGTCTGTGCTGTGGATCCATCGCATGCGGACGTGTTCTACGAGGTATGTACAACCGTTGATCTGCTACATCAGAGAACCAAGTTGATCAACAACGCGGTGCACCGTTGCACCGCGTTGAGCTGTAACGCGATGCACCGTTGCATTGCCGCCACTCCGTTGGGACAAGTACCCGCAGGTGGGCATCGGTGAAGCTCCACGGTTCTGACATTTGCCACCAAGTCCAACCAAACGCCGTCGTCATGGCTGAAGACGAAGCCACCACTGAAGCAGCTGCAGCCGAGCAGGAGAGATCCACACCTGACGACGAAGATGAGGAATCGGAGGACGACGAGGCCGTCGGTGACAAGCGCAAGCGGAAGGGTTCCTACATATGGGGATCCTTCAAGAAGCTTGGCGGTGTACCCGCAGGCGCCATGTGCCTAATTTGCACCAAGGATCCTACCAAGCCCGTGACATTGAGCTGCAAGAATGGTTCTACGGGCGCCATGTGAAAACACATGCACCTGATTCATGCCAACCGCTACCGTGAGCTGAAGGCGATGGTTGCCGCTGCCAAGCTGGAGGAGGCAAGAGTCGCTGTCGCGGAGGCAGAAGATGCAACGCCAAAAAATCCAGAAAACTCGCAGCTGGCGCGCGGCGTGACGGGCGTTGGCGTGCTCTTCAACAAGAAGTACTTCCACAGTCTCCTGTGGAAGCACGCAGTGGACAAGAACCTTTCGTTCTTTTCCATTGAAAGCTTCTGGTTGGCGAAGGCATTCACCCATGCTAACCCGGCAGCAGCAGTACCAGGGCGCATGACCATCGCACGGGCCATCCGCATCGCCGCTCGGGCATACCGAGAACGCATCAAGACGCAGCTGGCAGCCGTGACATCCGCCATCTCTTTCACGACGGACGGGTGGAAAGCAGAGAACAACGTCAAGTATCTGGGCGTCACAACCCATTGGATCGACGAGGCGTACAGCGTGTGCACCATTGCGCTCTCCTTCCCCGCCATCCACAAGGGAGCTACTGCGGAGAACCTGTTCCAGCTCCTCAGAGCTGGGCTGCAGCACTGGGGTTTGTGGCCGCATGTATTGCTTGACCATGGACAACGAGAGCACGAACGATACCTTGGTCGACAACTTCCTTGTCCTGAACAACGATGCTTTTGTCCAGTCTGGACACATCCGCTGTTTGGAGCACGTGATGAATCTGGCAGTTAGTGATCTGTTGAAGCAGCCGCGTGTGGCAAGCATTCTCCAACAGGTGCTGGCCATTGCTGTCTTCATGAGGTACACGCCGACACGTGAGGAATCTCTTGTGGCTGCTGTTGAGGCCGCGGGTCTCAAGTACAAGTCCATCCACCTCGACACGGAGAAGAGGTGGAACAGTGTATTGGACATTACTGAACGTGTCGTTGCTGTGAAGAGTGTTCTTGAAACCTGGCTGGAGGAGCATGGCAGGGACGGCGCGCACCTGAAACCCAGCGTTGAGGACTGGGAGCTCATCGCACAGGTCACCGTCATCCTGAAGCCCTTCAAGGGCTTCACGGACGACATTTCGGGTGCATCATACCCCACACTCTCACTCGTCATCCCATTCTTTGCCTCACTGCTTGAGAAGATGCAGACATGGCTGGTGAAGGCCTTGGCAGCCGAGAAGAAAAGTAAGCGTCGCGGTGCTGCTGGACGCTTGGGCTGCAAGGAGCAATTGATGGTGGAGTTGAAGCCTGGGCTGTCGGCCAGCATCGCCAAGTTGGAGAAGTACGCCCGCCTTTGCACCGAACGCCACGTGTTGGCGACATGCCTGGACCCGCGATTCAGGCTCCGCTTCTACGAGCGGGTTCATCCCAAACTTGGCATCAACAGTGCTGTGGAGCTTCACGTCAAGGCCATGGAGCTGCTCAGGCCGTATCATGACCGTGTGGTGCAGGAACACGAGGCAGCTGAGGCTGCAGCTGCAGTGGTGGTTGCAGCCGCCGCTACCGCCACTGCCCAAGCACATGCAAGTGGGTGTGGTGAAAGCAACATCTCTACGGCTGCGTCATCTTCCACAACAATTGAGAGGAACAGGCAAGGAGATGCAGCTTTCCTTTTGTAGTATGCTCATTTCGTGTAAGTAATTTGACTAATTGTAATTTTTGTACTAGTTCTGTGCAGCAACAGCGTCCAGTGCAGCAGTGGGATACGAGGCCGCAAGCGGCCAGACAGAACCACGGTGTAACAGCAGACTTCGGCAAGAACCGACCATCCTTGANAGTGGTGGTTGCAGCCGCCGCTACCGCCACTGCCCAAGCACATGCAAGTGGGTGTGGTGAAAGCAACATCTCTACGGCTGCGTCATCTTCCACAACAACAGAGAGGAACAGGCAAGGAGATGCAGCTTTCCTTTTGTAATATGCTCATTTCGTGTAAGTAATTTGACTAATTGTAATTTTTGTACTAGTTCTGTGCAGCAACAGCGTCCAGTGCAGCAGTGGGATACGAGGCCGCAAGCGGCCAGACAGAACCACGGTGTAACAGCAGACTTCGGCAAGAACCGACCATCCTTGAGGCGGCACTGGAGGACGCAGGAGAAGACATGTTTGCAGAACCCAAAGAACCCCAAGGACAGGTTGCACCCTAATCTCTAGAGCTGGAGGTGGAGTGCTGGGCGAAGGAGCCGAAGAAGGGCCAGAACTGCCGAGTGCTGACCTACTTGAAGAAGAATCGGACGGCCTTCCCCACTTTCCACCTGGCAGCACTAGACCTGCTTGCTGTGCCAGCTACGAGTACTCCTTCAAAGAGACCCTTCTCTCTGGGACGCAATATCATCACAAATTTCAGGCAGTCCTTGGCTGACCTGACCATCGAGAGCCTGATGCTGCTCAAGTCTTGGATCAATGATCCAAGTCTTGTCATTTTCCTGGTGGCCCCCAATGGTGACGTTGTCCCAGAGTTGGAGGCAGAGGAGAAGTTGGTCAATGAAAGTCGCCGTAGTGCTGAGGGTGAGGTGATGGAGTTAGATGATGAGGGAGATGAGGAAGACGAAGAGGACGGGGAGGATGAAGAGGGTGCAGAGGGTGCAGAGGGCCTAGAGGGAGGAGGGATGGTCGAGTTGGTTGGGGAGGCTGAAACTTAGTCTCAGCACATAGAATTGCATTTGTGTCCTGAGAGCCATAGTTGCTGTTTTCCTGAGGACAATTTTCCTGTCATAAAGCTTTGCCTTGTGATTCCCTTGCATCAGAGAATTTTCATGTTAGCACACGTGATGATATGTCTAGAAACACATGAATGGAACAATGTTTAAGTCATTTGACTGTTAGGAGTTGTGATAACATGAACATACTTGTCAGAATGTGTGCCACACAAGGATCCGTGAATCTATATGTTAGGATTCGTGAATCCTAAGGATCCGCGGATCCAGGATCCGTCTCCTCGTATCCAGATCCTGGCTATGGATCCACCCTCCGTGTCCGGATCCATCTGAAGATTTGCGGATAGGATCCGTGTGCAGCCTTACGCATGCCCCCAGACAAACCTATGGTAGTAGTTCGTAAACCCACAAAAACCTGGATGTCATGCACGCACACCGGCTTTAGCCAATCTTTCACTGCTTCCACCTTTTTTGGGTCCATGCGGATCCCCTTCTTGTTGACAATGTGCCCAAGGGACTCCACCTCCTCCTTGGAAAATTCGCGCTTGCTGAGCTTGGTAAACAGCCGCTTCTTTCTCAGTACTTCCATCATCGTCTGCAGGTGTTCCTAGTGCTCCTCCATTATCTGTGAGTACACAAGGATGTCGTCAAGGAAGACGACCACGAACTGGTCCAATTAGGGGTGGAATAATCAGTTCATGAGGGTCATTATCGTAGCTGGAGTATTCGTTAGCCCAAAAGGCATCACGAGATACTCGATGTGTCCATAGCGTGTCCAGAACGCGGTTATTTCCACATCCTCATCCCCAATGCAGATTTGGTGCTACACCGACCTCAGGTCCAGTTTGTTGAAGACACGTGTGCATTGCAACTGGTCGAACAACTCCTCGGCCCGTAGCAATGAGGAGCGATTCTTCACCATGATGTTATAGAGCGCCCGGTGGTCCACGCACATCTGCAGCTCTTCCGGCTTCTTCTTGACGAACAATACCGGCGCCGCGTATGGAGACACCGGCGGCTGAATGAAGCTCTGGTCCACCAACTCCCCCAAGTGCTTCTTGAGCTCGGCAAGCTCCGCTTCGCTCATGCGGTTGTAAGACCGCAACGTTGGTGATGACCCGGATAACACCTCGATTTTATGGTCGATGTCGCCCCGCGGTGGCAGTCCCTTTGGAAATTCCTCTGGAAAAATGTCCACGAACTCCTTGAGCACCTCCCCAACACCGGAAGGCAACTCTAGAGCTCCCCCGCCTTCCACTGGCTACCCCTTCGCTGCTTCATCCGCTACAATCTGTTGCTCTGGTGCTTGTTTTGGACTCAACCATGCCAAGTGAACCTGGCCACCCCTACGGTCACATCGCTTGAACTGCTGCAAATTGATGACATGTAACTGCTTCCTCGCTTCCGCCACATCCAATTCCTCACTCTGCCACAATGACAAAGTGAGGTTTTTCCCGCCAACCTTAACAACCACCCGGTTGCACCTCCAATCCACCTCCGGATTCCAGGCGTGCAACCAATCCCAGCCGATCAAGCAGTTGTAATCATCCATAGGACAAGTGTGGAACTCCATGTCACACACCAACTCACCCATGTAGACCGTGTACTTGATGAGAGGCCTGCCGCACTCCACCACTCCGGACACCCGTTGCGCCTTGGCCGATGTCCCTGGCTACCGTGGAAGCTCCAACCTCATCGCCAACCTGTCGTTGAAGAAGCTATAGCTCGCGCCGTCATCCAGCAGCCCGCGTAGCTTCCTCCAACCCTTGAAACTCCCCTCTGGAATCTCAAGAATTAGCTCAAGGATGATCCCTGGAAATTGCCGGGTCTCACCTTTATTCCGCAACAACACTTGGAGGCGGCTCCTTAATTGCCAAAAGCCTTTCAGGACTAATGTTGTCCTCTACGGATGAAAGAATTGGAGCAGTAGGTCGTCACCTCCTCACTGCTGCTGCCCGTTTCCCTGCTGTGCCTCGAGCTTGGGGCAGTCCCGCTTGCGATATCCCTCCTTCCCACAAGACCAGCACTTGCCTCTCGGTCCTTGCTGCCCACCCGCGCCTAGCTCCACGCCTCGGATTGCATCTACCTCCATGGGCACAACTTGACCTGGTTGCTCCACCCGTGGTTGTGTTGCATAGCTGGTCCGGCGGGCATTGTAGCTTACCGCGTCGATGCGATCCACTGCCGAGACCAACTCCGCAAAGGTCCGTAACCCAAGCACCGCAAGTTCACATTGGACGTGCGGCTTCAGGCCGCCATGGGTGTGATCGTACGCCTCTGCGTTAGAGAGGTCATCGATCTGCACCGCCAAATCCATGAAACGTGTAGTGTAGTCTTGGACTGATCCGCCTTGCTTGACGTGCTTGATCTTGTCACGTGCGACTTGGCTGCCGTTGAGAAAGTCGAAATTCTCCTAGAGCATCATCTAAAACTGCTCCCATGTAACTGGCTTCTCCGTCAATGACCACGCAATGAGCTGCGCTTCCTACCCCAGCGGTAGACTCAATGATAGCTGAAGCCGTTGTCCAGTCCCCAGCCAATCCGGCAACCCAGCGACGTTCCGCCGGCACAATACCGACCACCACTGCAGTGCCATTCCCTGGAGTAGCGTAGGTGCATCTGCTGCTGTGGCTACAGATGCCGCGCTGAAGCAGCTGCTGCTATGCGGTGCTCCAGCTACAGTGTGCTACTCAGCTACTACGTGGCTGCTGCTTCTGCTATAGCTGTTACTGCTGCAGCTCAGTTTCTGCTATTGCTACTGCTGTTGCCTCGCTGTTGCTCCTCATGCAGCGTGGCAGGCAGCGAGTGAGGACGAGCGGGAGTCCGGATTCTTTTTCTTTTCCTTCAATCATGGAACTCTGGTTTACTGGTCTAGCGGAGCTGATTCCACAACTGCTGATGGGGCTGTAACTGGCAGGGAGTGTACCCCAGGTAGTGAGGGTACAGAGAGGAGGAGGTAGAGAAAAAAATGGGGAAGCAGCGGGGACACTTCCCTGCTGCTTGGTGGTGCCGTTGCCACGTGCGTGGGCTCCGCTGTCGGCGTTGTGCCTCCTTGCGTTGGCCGTGTGACCGCCTACGCTACCACCGCTGTGGGTTCAATGCCCCGGGAAAAACATTCGGCAGCAGTTCACCTGCGTCGGGATCATTTTGAAGCCGCCACCAGGCGAGGCTAACTCTGCGGGGAAAAATCTGGCAGAGTTTCCCCTACACTGGTGCATATGGAGGTCAGCCAATGTTGACTGGCACTTGTACGACGTTGCTACTGCTGAGTCTGCTACATCCGCTACCCTATGGCTGTGATACCAAGCTAGAAATGATGCCGCTAGTCTGGGCAAGACAATTTTATGCCTCCTCACACACTTGGACTGAAGTGTGTGGCCTGCTGCACCCGGAATTTGCGCCTGAGCAACACTGGCTGCTCACCTGTGAGAGAGAGCACTCAAAAGTAAAATTTAGTGCCAAAACTGCAGTTGGAATTGACTAATGACTGAGTTGACAGCAAGAATGAGGTTTGGTGAGAGACTCCTGCCACACTAACCTAGGCCCTCACCCCTGTGAGGCTTGTTACTTGGTCTACCCACCAATAAGGAAAATGCACTATTTTCTATCCTGTGGGGTTTTTTTGGTAAGCCTTGCCAAAGGACCGACAGCCCCAAACCCGGGCATCGTCCTTTTTTCCTAAAAACTGGACCATACCAATATATATATATATATATATATATATATGCTGCAAATACAGCCGTGTAGTCAGAATCAGCCAGAAAAGTCACACACGAGAATTATGGCTGCCTAAGTCTAGGTAGAAAGTATGCTACAAAGATCAGACGTCCATGACTGTCAGTGGCATGAGCGCCGGTGGCTGGTGTCGATGGAGCTGGTCACGCACTGCTGNGCACTATTTTCTATCCTGTGGGGTTTTTTTGGTAAGCCTTGCCAAAGGACCGACAGCCCCAAACCCGGGCATCGTCCTTTTTTCCTAAAAACTGGACCATACCAATATATATATATATATATATATATATATATACATATATATATATATATATGCTGCAAATACAGCCGTGTAGTCAGAATCAGCCAGAAAAGTCACACACGAGAATTATGGCTGCCTAAGTCTAGGTAGAAAGTATGCTACAAAGATCAGACGTCCATGACTGTCAGTGGCATGAGCGCCGGTGGCTGGTGTCGATGGAGCTGGTCACGCACTGCTGCCAAGTGGGAAACTCCACACAAGGAGACGGGAGCTACGTCTCTCAAAACAGTGAGACGTCCCCTCCATTGCTCAACTTCCGCCGTCGTCAACATCCGCCAAGTTAGTCATCTGCACGAGCATGTACACCAGCCAAGAGGTCACATCACAGATCAGTGAGACAGTGCACACGCAATCCACAACATTCCAGAGTTTTCTCGGTGAGCACCTCTCGGGGTCCATTTTCTCAGTGGCGGTATCCTTGCATGTTAATAGTCTAGTTGCGTAGAGTTTCTGTTTTTGCACTGGAAACCTCTTTTGATTTGTCATTCGGACAACTGAGGAGCCCGTACGGCTGTCTAGCTCTCCTTTGCAGATGTTTTGGAGCTTGCAACCGGGTTAGGCTAACTTCTTGCCGGTTGGTTGGACTTGTGTCCTTAGTAGCACACACATGGGTGAGACTATATCCATACACTTGTTTTTTTGTTGTAACTCAGTTCCATTCATCTATGCATATCTTTGCCACCTCTCCACCAATTCAATCGTTGTCTGTTATGTTGTGTTCACCACAGTGTGATCTCTCACACAGAACGTTGCTGGGAGGGTTCTCTCATTCCCTCATGGTATCAGAGCAGTAGAGAGACACGGCCTCTTCATCCCACCATACAGCACACAACAACGGTAACATAAACATCTGGGCTGGGCTAGGCTCGGCTAGGTGGGGCGTATAGGTCCTGGCAAAGTGGAGGCCCTGAGCTGAGGGCTCGTGTAACGTCATCCTCTGGCAGAGCCGGAGACGGAATGCTTCTGAATTTGTGTTGGTAGTTTCCCTCATCGGCGGGTGGCGACATGGTGTTAATGATTTGCGGCTTGGTGTGAGCTGGCTGCGACTTGGTGCAAACTGGTTGCGACTTGGTGCGAACTGCTTGCAACTTGATGCGACCTGGTTGCGACTTGGTGCAAACTGGTTGCGACTTGGTATGAACTGGGTGCGACTAGGTGCGAAGTGGTTGCGACTTGGTGCGAACTGCTTGCAACTTGATGCGACCTGGTTGCGACTTGGTGCAAACTGGTTGCGACTTGGTATGAACTGGGTGCGACTAGGTGCGAAGTGGTTGCGACTTGGTGCGACCTGGTTGCGACTTGGTGCAACCTGGTTGCGACTTGGTATGAACTGGTTGCGACTAGGTGCAAACTGGTTGCGACTTGGTGCGAAATGGTTGTGACTTGGTGCGAACTGGTTGTGACTTGGTGCCAAGTGCTTTTGACTTGGTGCGAACTGGTTGCGACTAGGTGCAAACTGGTTGCGACTTGGTGCGAAATGGTTGTGACTTGGTGCGAACTGGTTGTGACTTGGTGCCAAGTGCTTTTGACTTGGTGCGAACTGGTTGCAACTTGGTGCGAACTGGTTACGAATTTATGTGAACTTGTTGGGACTTGGTGCGAACTGGTTGCGACTTGGTACGAACTGGTTACGACTTGGTGCAAACTGATTGGGACTTGGTGCAAACTGGTTGCGACTTGGTGTGAACTGGTTGCGACTTGGTGCAAAATGGTTGCGACATAGTGTGAACTGGTTGTGACTTGGTGCGAATTGGTTGCGGCGTTGTGCAAACTGGTTGTGACTTGGTGCGATCAGGTTGCGACGTGGTGCGAACGTGTTGCGACTTCGTGCGAACGGGTTGCGACTTGGTGCGAACGGGTTGTGACTTGTTGGGAACTGGTTCTGACTTGGTTTGAAGTGGCTGCGACTTGGTGCAAACTGGTTGCGACTTGCTGCAAAATGGTTGCGACTTGGTGGGAACTGGTTGTGACTTGGTGTGCACTTGTTGCAACTTGGTGCAAACTAGGTGCGACTAGGTGCGAACTGGTTACAACTTGTTGTCAACAGGTTGCGACTTGATGCGAACTGGTTGCGACATGGTGGGAACGGGTTGCAAATTGGTGCAAAATGGTTAAGACTTGGTGCGAACCAATTGCGAATTGGTGTGGACTGGTGTTGAATTAGTGTGAAATGGTTGCGACTTGGTGCGAACTGGTTGCGAATTGTTGCAAACTGGCTGATCGTTGGTGCAAACTAGTTGCAACTTGGTGCAAACTGGTTGTGACTTGGTGCAAACTGGTTGCAATTTGGTGCAAAATGGTTGCAACTCGGTGCAAAGTGTTGCGACTTGGTGTGAACTGGTTGCAACGTGGTGCGAACTGTTGCTAATTGGTGCGAACTGGTTGCAAATTGGTGCAAACTGAGTGCGGTGTGGTGCAAAAGGGTCACGACGTGGTGCGAACTGGTTGTGACTTGGTGCAAACTGGCTGCAACTTGGTGCGAACTCGTTGCGACTCGTTGAGAACTGGTTGCGGCTTCGTTTGAAGTTGTTGCAAATTCATGTGAACTGGTTGCAACTAAGTGCAAAATGATTGCGACTTAGTGCAAACTGGTTGCGACTTGGTGTGAACTGGTTGCAAATTGGTTTGAGCTGGTTGCGGCTTGGTGTGTACTGGTTGCGACTTGGTGCGAACTGGTTGCGACTTTGTGTGAACTGGTTGCAAATTGGTTTGAGCTGGTTGCGGCTTGGTGTGTACTGGTTGCGACTTGGTGCGAACTGGTTGCGACTTTGTGTGAAGTGGTTGTGACTTGGTGCGAACTGGTTGTGACTTGGTGCAAACTGGTTGCGACTTGGTGCAAACTGGCTGCGACTTTGTGCGACTTGGTGCGATTTGGTTGCAACTTGGTGTGAACTGATTGGGACTTGGTACAAACTGGTTGTGACTTGGTACAAACGTGTTGCAAACTGGTTGCGACATGGTAAGAACTGGTTACGACTTGGTGCAAACTGGTTACGACTTTGTGTGGACTGGTTGCGACTTGGTGCTCACTGGTTGCGAATTGGTGCAAAATGGTTGCTACTTGGTGCGAAATGGTTGCGGCTTGGTGCGAAGTGGTTGCGACTTGGTGTGAGTTGGTTAAAACATGGTGCGGATTGGTTTTGACTTTGTGCAAACTGGTTACGATTTTGTGCGGAATGGTTGCGACTTGGTGCGATCTGGTTGTGACTTGGTGCGAACTGGTTGCTACTTGATGCAAACTTGTTGCAACTTGTTACGAACAGGTTGAGACATGGTGGGAACTGGTTGTGACGATGTGCGAACTGGTTGCAACTTGGTGCGAACTGGTCGCGACTTGGCGTGAACTGGTTGCTTCTTGGTGTGAACTGGTTGTGACTTGGTGCGAACTGGTTGCGACTTGGTACAAAATGGTTGTGACTTGGTGTGAACTGGTTGCAAATTGTTGCGAACTGGTTTTGACTTGGTACGATCTCGCTGTGAACTGGCTGTGAACTGGCTGTGAACTGGCTGTGACTTGGTGCAAACTGGTTGCGACGTGGTGCGAACTAGTCTTGACTTGGTGCGGACTGGTTGGGACTTGGTGCGAGTGGTTGCGACTTGGTGTGAACTGGTTTCGACTTGGTGCAAACTAGTTGTGACCTGGTGCGAACTGTTTGCCACTTGTTGTCAACTGGTTGCGACTTGGTGCGAACGTATTACGGCCTGATGCAAGCTTGTTGCATCTTGGTGTGAGCTGGTTGCAACTTCGTACAAACTGGTTATCACTTGGTGTAAACTGGTTGTGAATTGGTGCGAACTGGTTAGGACTTGGTGCGAACTTGTTGCGACTTGGTGCAAACTGGTTGCGACTTGGTGCGAACAGGTTGTTACTTGGTGTGAGCTGATTGCGACTTGGTGCAAACTGGCTGCGACTTGGTGCAAACTGGCCGCGACTTGGTGCAAACTGGTTGCGACTTGGTGCGAACAGGTTGTTACTTGGTGTGAGCTGATTGCGACTTGGTGCAAACTGGCTGCGACTTGGTGCAAACTGGCCGCGACTTGGTGCAAACTGGCTGTGACTTGGTGCGAAATGGTTGGGACTTGGTGCAAACTGGTTGCGACTTGATGCAAACTGGTCGTGACTTGGTGCTAACTGGTTGCGATTTGGTGCAAAATGCTTGCGACTTGGTGCAAATGGGTTGTGATTTGGTGCAAACTGGTTGCGACTTGATGCAAACTGGTCGTGACTTGGTGCTAACTGGTTGCGATTTGGTGCAAAATGCTTGCGACTTGGTGCAAATGGGTTGTGATTTGGTGCAAACTGATTGCAACTTGGTGCAAAGTGGTTGCGACTTCGTGCGAACAGGTTGCGACTTGGTGCGAACTGGTTGTGACTTAGTGCAAAGTTGTTGCGACTTGGTTCGAACTGGTTGCGACTTGGTGCAAAGTGGTTGCGACTTCGTGCGAACAGGTTGCGACTTGGTGCGAACTGGTTGTGACTTAGTGCAAAGTTGTTGCGACTTGGTTCGAACTGGTTGCGACTTGGTGCGAACTAGTTGCAACATGGTGCGAATTGGCTTCAACTTGGTGTGAACTGGTTGCGAATTTGTGCGAACTGGTTGCGACTCGGTACGAACGGGCTGTGGCTTGGTGTGAACTGGTTGTGACTTAGTGCGAACTGGTTGCGACTTGGTGCAAACTGGTTGCGACTTGGTGTGAAGTGGTTGCGACTTGGTACAAACTGGTTGTGACTTGGTGCGAAATGGCTGTGAATTGGTGTGAATTGGTAGTGACTTGGTGCAAACTTGCTGCAACTTGGTGGGAACTGCTTGCGATGTGGTGCGAACTGGTTTCGAATTGGTGCAAACTGCCTGCGACTTGGTGCGATCTGGTTGTGGCTTGGTGCGAACTGGTTGTGACTTGGTGCAAACTGGTTGCGACTTGGTGCGAACTGGTTTTGAATTGGTACGAAATGGTTGCAACTTGGTGCGAAATGGTTGCGACTTGGTGCGAACTGGTTGCGACATGGTGCAAACTGGTTGCGACTTGTGCGAACTTGTTGCGACTTGGTGCGAACTGGTGGTGACGTGGTGCGAATTGGTTGTGAATTGGTGCAAACAGGTTGCAGCGTGGTGCAAATGGGTTGCGACTTGGTGCGAACTGGCTGCGACTTGGTGTGAACTGGCTGCGACTTGGTGCAAACTGGTTGCGACTTGGTGCAAATTGGTTGCCACTTGGTGCGAACTGGTTGCGAATTGGTGCGAACTGGTTGTGAGTTGGTGCGAATTGGTTGTGGCTTGGTGCGAACTGGTTTTGACTTGGTGCAACCTGGTTGCAACTTGGTGCGGAATGGTTGCGACTTGGTGCGAACTGGTTGTGAGTTGGTGCGAATTGGTTGTGGCTTGGTGCGAACTGGTTTTGACTTGGTGCAACCTGGTTGCAACTTGGTGCGGAATGGTTGCGACTTGGTGCGAACTGGTTGTGACGTGGTGCGAACTGGTTGTGACTCGGTGCAAAATGGTTGTGACTTGGTGCGACCTGGTTAGGACTTGGTGCAAACTGGTTGCAACTTGGTGCGAATTGGTTGGGAATTTCTACGAACTGGTTGTGACTTGGTGCGAACTGGTTGTGACTCGGTGCAAAATGGTTGTGACTTGGTGCGACCTGGTTAGGACTTGGTGCAAACTGGTTGCAACTTGGTGCGAATTGGTTGGGAATTTCTACGAACTGGTTGTGACTTGGTGCGAACTGGTTGGGACTTTGTGCAAACTGGTTGCGACATGGAGTGAACTGGTTGCGTCTTGGTGCAAACTGGTTGTGACTTGGTGCGAACTGGTTGGGACTTTGTGCAAACTGGTTGCGACATGGAGTGAACTGGTTGCGTCTTGGTGCAAACTGGTTGCGATTTGGGGCCAACTTGTTCTGATTTGGTGAGAACTGGTTGGGAATTGGTGCAAACTGGCTGTGATTAGGCACAAGGATGTAGCAGAAGTATCAGGCACAAGTATTAGGCACAAGTACGAGGCAAAATTATGATGCACAAGTACCAGGCACAAGTGTCAGATACAAGTATTAGGCACAAGTATCAGGCACAAATATCAAGCACAAGTATCAAGTAAAAGTATCAGGCACTAGAATTAGGCATTTTATCAGGGACAAGTATCAAGCACAATTATCAGGCACAAGTATCGGGCACAGGTATCAGGCACAAGTCTCAGGCACAAGTATCAGGCACAAGAATCGAGCGCAATAATCAGGCACAAGTATCAGGCACAAGTTTCAGGCACAAGTATCAGGTACACGTATCAGGCACTAGTATCCGGCACAAGCATCAGGTACAAGTTCCAGGCACAAGTATCAGGCACAAGTATCAGGGACAAGTATCAAGTACAAGTATCCTGCACAAGTAGGAGGCACAAGTATCAGGCGCAAGAAGCAGGCTCAAGTATCAGGCACAAGTATCAGGCACAAGGATCAGGCACAAGGGTCAGGCACAAGTATCAGGCACAAGTATCAAGCACAAGTATTAGGCACAAGTATCAGGCGCAAGAAGCAGGCTCAAGTATCAGGCACAAGTATCAGGCACAAGGATCAGGCACAAGGGTCAGGCACAAGTATCAGGCACAAGTATCAAGCACAAGTATTAGGCACATTTATCAGGCACAAGTGTCAAGTACAAGTATCAGGCACAAGTATGAGGCACAAGTATCAGTCACAAGTATCAGGCAGAAGTAACAGGCACAAGTATCTGGCACAACTATCAGGCACAAGTATCAGGCACAAGTGTCAAGTACAAGTATCAGGCACAAGTATGAGGCACAAGTATCAGTCACAAGTATCAGGCAGAAGTAACAGGCACAAGTATCTGGCACAACTATCAGGCACAAGTATCAATCACATGTATCAAGCACAAGAATCAGGAACATGTATAAGGCAAAAGTATCAGGCACAAGTATCAGGAACAAGTATCAGACACGAGTATCAAGTACAAGTATCAGGCACAAGTAACAGGCACAAGTATCTGGCACAACTATCAGGCACAAGTATCAATCACATGTATCAAGCACAAGAATCAGGAACATGTATAAGGCAAAAGTATCAGGCACAAGTATCAGGAACAAGTATCAGACACGAGTATCAAGTACAAGTATCTGGCACAAGTGTCAAGCACCCATATCAGGCACAAATATCAGGCACAAGTATCAGACACGAGTATCAAGCACAAGTATCTGGCACAAGTGTCAAGCACCCATATCAGGCACAAATATCAGGCACAAGTATCAGACACGAGTATCAAGCACAAGTATCTGGCACAAGTGTCAAGCACCCATATCAGGCACAAGTATCAGGCAAAAGTGTTGAAAATTTGCCCCTCCGCATGCCCAAGTGCGGCGCCATGAGGCGCCAATGAGCTGCCAGAGAAAGGAAAATCCTCGCAGTTGGATCTAGTGGCTCAAGGAGTGCTTGGATCCTGAAATGTATGATTGCCCCTAAACGTTGACAAGTCGCTGAAGCCGGTGGAAGTTGCTTTACCAGAATCGGACAAGTATCCAGGAGATATGAGCTTTCAAAGTTAGGGTGTGCGCGACGGCTTTGGCAGCCGGCCGCGACTCAATAAATGTCCATTTGGAGATTTTGCTCCGGAAGGACTGCCGAGGCGTCCGGTGGATAATCCACCGGATCCAGTAGTGCAGGTTGTTACTGCCAAAATTCAGGCTCGGCGTCCGAAACTCAGTAGTACGTTTTGTTACTCAGGGACTTTGTCAAAATTGTGACTGCGTCTCCGTTGACAGGTTTCAAAGCTCGTCACACCCCGTCACCAAACTCGACGCAAAAGTGGGGAAGATGCATCAAAATAGTACAGGAGACCCCTACATCACGTGCAATGGGATCTGTGCCTTGGGAAAGGCGCTTTGCACGTGAAGGAAGGCACCACCACGTGTGTGCACCATGGAGGCGTTAGGCGTTTCTGTGGTGGGTGAGACCTACGCTTCGGCAAGCGTAACTTGGGCTACGCTTGGCCAAATTGCGCACAGTTTGGTGCGTTGGAGATCTCATGACTAGCCCTATACATTTTCTGATCATGTCCATGTAAAATAAATGCAAAATGCCGTTGTTCCCTTTGTAAAATGACTGTATCTACATTCCTACGCACATAGGTTGAGACGACAAGAAAGCTCACGCTCAGTCTCAGTTTCGTCTAAGACACATCAACGTCAGGACCACACCACGTGAATTTTCTGCCAAAGGGTCATGGGCCCACAAGTCTGATTGTCTCCAACATTCACATCTTCCATTGCATACGGGATTGTCATCATGGACGTCGCGGCAAAGTTCTGAGGACCCGTCGAAGTAGAAGCTGCACAAATGATACAGAAGGAGATGCAACCCATTCAGAAGTATGTGGGCGACCCAGGATTTGGGCTATGGAGGTGGCAGTTTGAGCTGCACCTTGCGCATGAGGGGTTGCTTGACATCATGTTGGGAAAGGAGATGCTCGAAGGTGACTGCTGCACAAGCGGAGAAGCAGGCCTTCAAAAATAAGAACATGGAGGCGCTCATGCTCCTGGTGTTTGGGATAGCCGAGTCGCAGTGGGGCTACTTCCCAGACTGTAAGCTAGCAGCCAAAGCTTCGCAAAAACTCTACACCATCCACCAATCCAAGTCACTCGCGAACAAAATCTTCACGATGAAGCGTCTTGTCATGGTTAGAATTGAGGAGGGAGATGATGTCATCTCTGCCACACAACAGATCAAGTTGCTCGTCTCACAATGCAATGACGTGAGGTGGAAGATCAACACGCAGCTGCAGGCGATGGCCCTCCTCATGGCCGGAGGACAAGCTCGCCTATGGCATGGTTACAAAGTACATCCGCAACCAGGCAAAGCACCAGAGCTGCGGGGAGTCCTCGTCTTCCTCATCGGCCCTCGTCACCAAAACGCGTGGTGGCAGAAGCGGTGACGAAGGAATTGACGGAAAGGGTGACGAAAAGAAGGGCGCCAAGAAAGGTGCATGCTGCAACTGCGGCAAGGAGGGCCACTGGGCCTGTGAGTGCCCGGAGGAGGCAAAGGCTGGCGGCAAAAACGCCAAAGACAGGTTGCTCCTCAACGACAACAAGAACCACTTCCTTAAGAAGGCCAACAGGTGGTGCCTGGATTCCGGGGCGGAGGAGCACGCCCAGGTCAAGAAGGTGGGGTTTGTCACCTACGAGAAGTCCTACAAGTCAATGGTGTTCGCAAACGACAAAGTCAAGCTGGTGGCTGGCCAAGGCTATGTGGAGGTGGAAGCCGTGGTGGGCGGTAAGAAGGAGCTGTGCACAATCTGTGATGTGCAGCACGTCTCCAGCCTGGCGGACATCTAGAGTGTCAGCTGCTTGACGGATAAGGGGTACCTGGTGCTCTTCCGCTGGAAAGGCGCAGTGGCGCGCATGGATGGTGACAGCAAGGTTGTGCTGGAGGCGAAGTACGAGGACAGTCTCTGTATCGTGGAGACCAAGGTCATCCCCGCGGCATCGGACACAGCAGACTCGCAGGAGCGCGTTGTTAACATGGCCAAGGGGGGAAGCGTTGATCTGGAGCTCTGGCGTCAACGATTTGGACATTCAGCGCTCGCAACCGTCAAGGATATGGCAAAGCACGATATGGTGGACGGCCTCGTCATCGACGGTGGAGCAAACACGGCAGCATATACAGAAACACACAAAAAATGCGAGCCTTGTATTCTGGGCAAGGTGCAACGCAAGTCGTTCAACGAGAATGCAGCTCGCACAAAGGACCTGCTAGAGGACATGCACAGCGACGTGTGCGGACCATTTAAAACACTGTCAAACAGCGGCCTGAGATACTTTGTCACCTTCATCGATGACTGCAGCAGAAAGCTCTTCGTGTACTTCATGAAGCAAAAAGGCAAGATCCTGGACCGGCAAAAAGAGTATGTTGCAGTGGTGGAGAGGCAGACTGGCCGGAAGGTCAGAGCACAATGCAGCCACAATGGCGGAGAGTACGTGGGTTACAGCAGGTGGATGAAGTAGTAGGGCATCAATTGGGAACCCACTACGCCGTACTTGCTACAGTCCAATAGAGTGGCAAAGCGGGCGAACCAGATGCTGCTAAACATGGTGCGGACCATGCTTGTGGATGCGCGGTTGCCGCAAGGGTTCTGGGCGCAGGCTATGCGTACTGCGAGCTAGACCATCAATCTCACCCCAACAGCGGTGCTGAAGGGTACAGGCGGTTGGAAGACGTCGCAGGAGGTTTGGAGCGGGAGCAAGCCAGACATTGCACACCTGAAGGTGTTCGGGTGCAAGGCGCACACGATGGTGTAGGCGGCGCAGCGACGCAACAACAAGTTGGAACCGCAAGCGAATCCGTGCTTGTTCCTCGGCTACGAGATTGCGTAAAAGGCATATCGGCTCTAGGACCTGCGCACACAAGAGATCATCCACAACCGTGACGTCGAGTTTGACGCACAGTAGAATTGTAGCAGCAGCAGCAATGACATGAGCGTTGGGAACACTCCAAAGTAGGGAGTGTTGTTCCAGATCCTTGAGTGCAAGAAGGAGCTGGTGGATGTGGTGTTGGAGGATGGGGTGTCAGAGCGTGGCGGTGCAGCAGGTGCAGCAGCTGACGCGGAGGACTCTGACGACGATGCAGCTGGGCTGGAGGTCCGGCGGAAAGATCCATCGGAGGAGGCACTGCAGGTACCAAAGTACGCACTCCCGGCGGAGTTTGCGTTGGGCATCAGACAAAAAACCTCCAAACGCGCCGCCCGTCAGGTCAATGTTTCACCGGAGTGGGAGAGAGCCTCGGGGAGCCAGCGGAGTCAGAAGGATCACAGCAAAGCGACAATTCGCCACCAAAACTGCCGTGCTGTAGTGGAAGGCAGCGGAGAGCGGGAAAGCGTTTTGATGCAGGCAATGGTCGATGGATCGGCATGATGCAGTGCATGTAGGCTGCATCAATGGAATGGATAACCGTGTAAGAGGCACTTGTATGGCCCGAGGGGAAGCAGTGGGACGCCGCCATCAAGTCGGAGTTGGCATCCATTGCTGAAAACGACACGTGAGAGCTGGTTGACAGGCCGAAAGATGCCAAGGTAGTCGGCTCCAAGTGGGTCTTCAAGACCAAGTTCACAAAAGAAGGTATGGTGGAAAAGGACAAGGTATGGCTTGTAGTGAAGGGATACATACAGTGTAAGGAAGAGCACTACGATGAGAGGTTCACTCCCGTTGCCAACTTCACAAGCATCCGGGTGATCCTTGCGGTGGCAGCCGTGAAGGATATGGACCTCCACCACATGGACATAAAGACCGCCTTCCTCAACGACATAATCGACAAAGAAATCTATATAGAGGTACCGGAGGGTATGGAGGCGGTGTAGGGCAAGGTGTGTAAGCTGCGGAAGTCCTTGTATGGGCTAAAACAATCGCCCTGATGCTAGTACCAACAGATGGACAACTTCATGACACAACTCGGCTTCAAGTGCTGTGAGATAGATCACAACGTGTACGTGCGGTGAAGCAAGAAGCTCCATCTTATCATTTCACTCTACGTGGACAATCTAAACCAGTGCTCCTCTGACCTGCCAAGCCTACAGAAGCTAAACGAGCAGCTTAGCAGCAGGTTCTAGATGTCAGACATGGGGGAGCTAGAGTTCTACCTCAGGGTGAGCATTACGCAGAACAGGGGGACGCGCACGCTTGAGCTGGGCCAGGCCAAATACGTGGCCGAGGTGCTGAAGCGGAACTCCATGGAGGACTACAAACCAGTATGCAGTCCTTTCTCCACGACCAATGAACTAAGTGCGGCGATGGCGCCGCAAACAAAAGAAGAGCAGGAGAATATAGCAGGGGTACCCTACCAATTGGCAATGGGCAGCCTCATGTACGCCACGGTGGCGACTCGACTGGACCTGGCCTACGCGGTGGACCAAGTGAGCAGGTACGTGGCCAATCTCGGGTCACTACACTCGCAGGCGGTCAAGCGCATCCTTCGCTACCTGCAGGCGGCGCGGCACGCGTGCCTAAGGTTCAACGGCAAGGGGCAGACGGACCCCTTGCGTCTGGTGTGCTACACGGATGCAGACTGCGCTGGCGATGTCGACAAGCAGAAGTCCACATCCGACTATGTGTTCTTCCTCAATGGTGCATCAGTCTCATGGTGCAGCAGAAAGCAAGACTATGTTGCCACCTCCACAGTGGAAGCTGATTACATCGCGCTGGCGGAGGCGGTCAAGGAGGCGGTGTGGCTTTGCAAGTTGCTGGAGGAGCTGGACGTGACGCAGCAAGAGCCTACAGTGGTACAAGAGGACAACGCCGGCTCCATCTTGCTGAACAAAAACTTGACACATCACAGGAGGATGAAACACATCGATGTGAATTCTCACTACACATGGGAAATGGTAAAAAAAGGGCAGGTGGTACTACAGCACTACAACACACACAACATGCTTGTGGACTGCTTGACCAAAGCACAACCCGTGGATCGGCACGCAATGAGCGTGGCCGGGCTTGGGATGACCAGCCATGATGGGCTGGAGGGTGCAGTGGAAGATGATTGAAAGAAAGCAGGAGCAGTGGGCATGGAAGGTGCAAGGGGGAGAATGTTGAAAATTTGCCCCTCCGCATGCCCAAGTGCGGCACCATGAGGCGCCGATGAGCCGCCAGAGAGAGGAAAATCCTTGCAGTTGGATCTAGTGGCTCAAGAATTTCTTGGATCCTTAAATGTATGATTTCTTCTAAAAGTTGACAAGTCGTTGAATCCGGCGGAAGTTGTGTTACCAGAATCGGACAAGTATCGAGGGAGATTTGAGCTTTTAAAGTTAGGGTGTGCACGACGGCTTTGGGAGCCTGCCGCGACTTGAATTCCGGTGAATAATCGACCGGACCGAGTAAGAAATGACCATTTGGAGATTTTTCTCCGGAATGACTGCCGAGGCGTCCTGTGGATAATCCACCGTGTCCAGTAGTGCAGGTTGTTACTGAGGGACTTCACCAAAACCCAGGCTCGGCATCCGAAACTCAGTAGTACGTTTTGTTAATCAGGAACTTAGTCAAAATTCTGGCTGCAGGTCCGCGGACAGGTTTCAAACCTCGTCACACCCCATCACCAAACTCAACACAAAAGTGGGGGAGGTGCATTAAAAAAGTGCAGGGGATCCCTAAATCATGTGGAATGGGATCTGTGCCTTGGGAAAGGCGCAGATCCCATGAGGCTCGTGATGAGCCTCATGTTGATGGGATGGATGAAATAGGTAACAAAGGAATTGAGACGTGTTTTGGTTTTTTTACCTTCACTGGCGAAGAAAAGGGAGGATAGGAACCAAGTTTGCTGTTTGAGTGCCAATGGGAAGCTTGCCAGGGGATTTGGTAGTGGAGAAATAGAAGAGTGTGCCCAACCTTTTTACCAAGTGAGCTGAAAATGCTGAGTTCAAATAAAAAACCGCGTGGCATGAAAGGAAAGAGGTTCAAGGGATCCAAGAATAATATCAATTGAATTGCGGGGATGTGTGGGAGGAGGTTGCCACAATGTATTGAAATATATCAGCAAGAGCATGTATTCTTGGACATAGAAGGAAGCAGTGTTCAATGGTCCTATCTTGTTTTCAAAGAGGATAAAGGCCATGCTAATCCAAGTTTATGAATTGGGTGCATTGAGCTGTTGGGATGGAGAAGACAATGATTATGGTCACGATGTTCCTCATCTGGAGGTGAAGACAAAGGTGGAGAACTTTGTGGAATATAGATGGCCAGTAAAAATATTCATGGGTTTATCTTTCATGACAGTCAAAAGGATTGAGGTGTAAGGAGCTGTGAGTGGAGATGAAGGAAGGATGGTGTTGTAGCAGAGAGGAGATACCAAGGAGTAGAATGGCGGGGGGAAATCCATGTGAAAGGTTTTTTTTCTTTTACAAAAAAATGGGCTAGGGGATTTTTTTTGGTCATATGCTGTCAAAACCAAGGGTGGAGGGGGGAGGTGCAGCTCAAGGAAGGACCAAAAAAGGCCTTGGTATTGTGTTAGGGAAGAGGGAAGCAGATAGAAGACCATGGATGTTGGGAGGCCGGTGAGGTCCTGGACTGTGAATAGTTTGGTACAATTCAATGTCTGCTAGATGGAGGATCCAAGATGAAGGATACGGCTCTAAGGCATGATAATAGAATTGAGGATATCAGAGATCATCGTTGTTGGAACACTAAGAAATACAATGGAGGCCTAGAGAACAGGGTTCCTAGTGTGACTTCCTCAGTAAGAAACAATCACTCTTTTTTTAGGGAGAGATGACAAGGCATGAATGAGATTTACAGATGAGATGGTTGTATGCAGCGTATTTGTGACCAAGATCTTTGAAAAGGAGTTGAGGGGCGGGGACTTCCAAAGAGCAGGGGGATAATTGTTGAAATATGCAGCACCGTATGGGATGGAGTGACTGGAGTTTAAGCTGACCAATGTGAAGGTGAGAGAGAGCAACAAAAGTGGCCTGATTTTGGGAAAGCATGATTGAAGAGATCACTGGGTTTTCAATGCAGTTTGCCTCATGCAAGAATTACATGGCCCCATTTGGCTTCTTGAGTGGCAGTGCAAAGGGTAGGCGAGACAACTCCTGAACCACCTCGGGTCTCAAAGTCACACACAATGTCTAATGAGTACAACAGAAGTCTAGTAGAGATGTGTTTACGGCTATTATTCGATGACGAGAAGTTGAAGATGGTATTGATATCTTGTAGATGTTGAGGAGAGGAGGGCATATATGATAAAGAAAGGGGAATATTGGATTGAGATAGGTATGTATGGCAATTATTTTGGTCTGGAACAGGACTTGAGCCTCTGTCTACATAGAGATTACTCCTTGAATCAGTTTGACCAAAAGATCCTTGGTACAGCTGGAGTCCAGTGAGGGGGAGAGATTATGGTATCAAATTTAAACAGGAATGGAAGGCAGAGGGCAGGGGGATGAAGGCAGAAAAACGATATGATATCATTGATAATATGTTTTCTCGTTGTAGTTGGTGTTGAGATCATTTTATGGAGCTGTTGTGTGTAACAGTTGGACTGACACCATGATTTTGTGACGGGAAGAGAGGATCAAAGCAAGGTGATTGAAGCATTTGAAAAGGGGTTTGAACTAAACGGCTGTACGGAAACCAGTTTGTCTGGCTTGGAGGAAATCCTCTTTGGGTTGGAGTGCACCAATCAAAATAAGGGGGAAGATGCGAGAGCTTTGTCGAACTTGAGATTGGAGAGAGACCGGAGCAGTGAGAGAACACTTGATAAGGAAGTGGGTATGAGTATTGTGATGAAGGTGTTTCACACGATGGAAGGATGGAGGAATTTCCAGATGCAAAATCTAGTCCCAATCACACCGAAAACATGTACCTTCAAACATTTGTACAACACAATGCCCCACACAAAGGAATGAACATAGCAGTTTCCTATTTTCCTTGCTGACTTTACGTGGAGATTACTTGAGGCCGGAAATCTGCCAAACAAGGAGTATACATGGGATTCATAGTCTCCACAAAATTCTTTGGTCTAGGAAGCTCCTTAGAAGGACAATTCCAATTTTTTTCTGCTCGGAATCCCCTGAAATTCATGGATTCCTATGGGAGAATGTATTCCAGACCATACCCTCATAAGATGAAAAAAAAAAGGTGTGACATATTACGTGTTGTGAAGCTAGTTTGCACATTTTGTTCTCTTATGAGTTTTTTAAAACCTCGACTTCTTCTTAGGAAATAGTCTGTATCAGTGGAAAATTCTTGGATTTGTTCCATCACTCGTCAAACAAGCCAAGGGACGACCACCCATTTGAGGATCAAGGATTTCATTCCAATTTTATCGTTACAAAGACACTGTTTTTTATCGCGGCAGGCCGGTGCATGTCGCAACAGTATTCTTTACTCCTTTTTTTTTTTTTTTTCTGAATGTCTCCTTACAACCTCGACGCCATGAGTTGTCAATTACAGCAATCTATACCCTGACCCATAAAGTGTACCCCTGACCGTCCAACCAAAGAGTCTGAGCATGATCGAAATCTGGATATATACAGCTGGGACTGAGCATAATTCGGCCGCAGAACTTTTGTCACTGGATCAAACAATCAAAAGGTCCATCGGCATTCATATTAAATTCCAACACTTTCTGTTGGAACATCGCCTATGCTGTATGTGAGACAAACACAGCATGGTAAGACAAATACGATGCTTGTTCGACGAGCCATCATGATTGTGGACACAATGACGATGAGTTGCGACTGGAAGATACTATTTGGCAGGCTAAAGTTTTATCCTATTCACTCCACTCGAGGACCGTTCCGATCCAGCGTTTCCTTTCCCACTCTTTCACATGACTAGTTTTGTACATTGCAATCAAACCGCCTGATTTCTATATCAAATGAAAACGGAAATGCAAGAAAGATCAGAAAGAAATGATTTCACATTCAATGATTGTGGGATCTTGATATCTGACGGCTTTTGGCTGACCTTTCTCTTTCGATGGAATTTCCGATCATTTTGATTTCTCCGGTGTGTGATGCACCATGGGATTGGCCATGCGGATCATTGAGATGGCACATAATTTGTTCCTGTTGATATAGAATAATAATCTGGATCCCGGTGGCTTGAACATATCGCACCACTTGTGTACATTGTGGGCATCGACGTCATACATTCATATGTAACACAGTTGGGCAACCGCCTAATACACTTCCTGCTTTGAGGGAGGGTAGATTGCACGGACATCCACCAGAGAATGTCTCCTGCTCCCTCCCGACTGATATTGGATTGCTCAAAATTCTCACATTTGTTCATGGATGGTTTCTAGAAAGACAACAAAGTTCCTTGCATTTCTCCATGGAATTGACAGGGGGTGGATCATGTCAAGAAACTTGATTTAAGATGTAAAACGAGAACCGACCACATCAAATTGGAGGGCGATGCTCATTCCATCCGGAGAGGAAAAAAAGTTTTGGTAAACAACACGACATGTATGGCAATCGTGATGATCGTGGCCATGGTAGATCTGAATATGTAAAACACCAAACAGATGACTGCAAGATTTTTTGAGTCAAAGAATTGAAATGGTAATGCCTATCTATCTCCATAAACGTTTTTGGTAATCTACAGTAGCAAATACTCAATCCAGGTTTTTGAGTCATCTTCTTTTCCTAAGGGGAAAAAACAGGGATTGAACTCAGTCTGTGTTGTTGCAGCACCTTCCTACATGCCATTTCATTGGTAAACAGTTTCTTTATCGCTATCATAGTACACTAGATACAATTGCACTGAACATCTCCAAGTACACTTCGCACCCAAACCCACACCCCCCCTCGGCCCCCGTCTCTGTCGTCGCATGCGAAGGAGATGTTGACCAACATAACCTTTCCAAAGTGTACTGGCGCCAAACGAGTTCACCGATGCCGTTTTCTTAAGGAAAGTTTATCAACTCTTCATAACAATGGGGAAAACAGTCAGGGTGTCTTAAATAAAACTGGGTACTTTGCATGCCCTGGTTGATATTAACAGGATAGTTATCACTAACACATATGTAAAAAAGAACAGTATGTACATTGCATTAAGATAGAATTCAATGAAGGAATAAATACGAACTTCAAACACAATCTGGAGACTTATAGACATCAGTAAAATTTGGCATGTCTCCCTCCTCAACCATGAGTACAAGATTCTTGCAAAGGTGCTCACATCCTTCCTTGCCAAAGCACTTCCCTTTGTGCTTCATCAATGTTATGATGGCTTTGAAAGGGAAAAGCATTATCCACGCCATCGTACAAGTTCACAATATTCATCATTATGCAACATGCTCTCAAGTTCCTCCCTATTTCATCTCTCTACTGTTTGAAAACATTACAATTAGCTTCGTTTTGATAATTGATTCCATGCTCCTTTGCATCTGTGCTAGAGTTAACCATCCATCTTTTATGCACTCCTTGACCAGTATACATGGAGTTCCTTGAAACATGTTTCTTGGAAGGTCAAGGTTTTTTGTCCATTGAAATGTACATGTCATATTTTGTGAACAGAAAGGTGAAGGATATTATATAAGTCTCCAGATTGACGGTCTGGGTAGCAGACCGTCACCATGTGTCCTGTCTCATGACAAGTCTGCTCAACGGTCTGGGTTGACAAGATTGTGTTTTAAGTTCGTATTTATTGTCCAGACTCCAGACAGGACACAGGTCCACAATCTGGAGACTTATGTTGACTTGTCCACATGTGTGGAAGTTGAGCAGAATTGTCCACAGGACAAGTCTGCTCAACGGTCTGGGTTGACTGAGGGGCAGCAATCTCTCAGTCTGGCTGACGGCCACTGTGCTTGCAGCGGAGCCCGCTGGACGAGCACTTGCAAGGATGTGAATCCACGGCAAGTGCCAGCGGCGTCCACAGAGAGTCAGTCGGCAGGTTTTCTTTCAGCGAGGAATTCTTCCCTTCGTCAGTATCTGTGTCAGTGTTAGCGTCAGCAGCGTCCTTCTCCCCAGCTTCCTCCTCTTATTCCCTTCTCGCATCGCTCTCCTTGCACCCATCCTGGTTGGTGTGCCCCGGCACGGCTCGCACATCAACCGCTCTTTGAGATAAGGCGTCCTGGTTCCCGCTCCTCTCCCCGAGGTTCGGCGTGGCTCCGTTGCCATCACACGAGCCTCGGGCCATTTATTTTCCTCCTTCACCAGTCCGGCTAGACGACAATATCCACTAAAAAATCCTCCCCACGCCTCGTTTTTACCCGGATCCGAGCTGCACCTCTCGGGATTTTCTCACCTCGTTCAGCTGCCGGTGGATTATCCGTCGACTTCTTTCCCCAAAATCTTGACCCCGGGCCTCCTCTCCTCCCCTCCAGTGGATGATCGAAACACAGTTAAAATTGTTATATCCTACTCTCGGAAAACAAGCTGGACATCCCCGTCCATCCGTCCCTCTCTTCTGTGTCATTCATCCCACACTTCTCCTCCTCCAGTGGATCGTTCACCGTCATCCTCGATGCCCACTCCCCTCTTCTCGTGCGGGCTCCTCCCTCTTGGCATCCCCTTCTCCTGGTGATGGGTACTCCTCTTCCACCCACCTTGTTCTCTCCAGAGCTTCCAATTCTTGGTGGAGCCCCTCTTGCTGCATGCCATCATTCCATGCCTTGGGGCTTTGACGCGGCGTTGCTTTGCGCCCTGCTTCCTCTGTCCCTCCCCCGGACTGCTCTCGCATCTGCCGTGCCACCTCCCATTGCTGAGCCTTCACTCTCCTCCTTGCCTCATTGCTTTCCTCACAAAGAAGGTAGAGAGGACCCTGCGGTCCTGTCTGGGTGTTGTCGTAGCGGCGCACAAATCAGAGATGCACCCTCTGACGGCAACTGATGCAAGACCATTTGCGGATGCGGGCAAGGTACTTGCATGTGGAACACGGTTCGCTGCGCGAATTTGCACAGCGGAGGTACTGGTGCAGGTCGATCCGTCCTCCGTGGCACGGCCTCCTTTCCCCTACCTTCTTCACACAATCACTATGTGCAAAATACCTGCATTTCTCGCACCAAGGGGTTACTCCCTTGAGAGGTTCCAGGCAACTGGAGCATTCCCCACATGCCATTCCGGTGTGTGGCCATACCCAGCAGCTCGCGCAATTCTCCAACCCCTCCTCGTTTGTCTTGATGCAGGCACCATGGGCTGCTCGCTTGCAGTATCCACACTTTACGGTCGGGGCTTATAGCTCCTTCTTCCATCTGCAGCACACAAGTCCTGCTGAGGCACCATGTTCTTGACCCAGCATCACTCCCACCTCCGTGGGAATCCCTTGCTTGTGCTTCAGACAGGGAATACAGGTCCAACCCGCTCCTTTTTCTAGGGCCACGCATTCCTTGTGCATGTGCCTCTTACAGCGCACGCACTGTCGGGCAGGGAAGAATATCCTCTTCTCGCACCATGGGCAACTGATTGCTCGGAATGCCTTGTTCTCCGACTGCTCCCCGCCTGTTCCCATGCTTCCTGCGCCTCCCTCCCCTGCTGCAGCACTCCCCGTCCACCTGCTTCCTCTAGCTCCTACTTATGATGCTTCCTCTTGCATCCTCTTTGGCGTCCTCGGTGATACTCCTTGTGCCGCTCCCTGCGTTGGCGAGGGGTGATGCCCGCCCCTCACCGGCTCCTGTGCCCTCTGCCACCCGCCACACATCATTCTCTGGTTCCTCCCTTGTGCCGGCGCATGATCGGCCGTAGCGTTGGATCGTTGTGGCACCTCTGGTCACCCGGTGGCACCGCCCGTCGGCCGTCTTTGGACCTTTGCCCCTGTTGCATTCTGCCTGGGGCACATGGTATGCTGCCACGCTGTGGGGGTCGATTATTGACCGGAGGTGATGGGACATTGGGTTGCACCGCTGGCCTTTGGGGAGGTGACTGTCGGGCGGCTTGCTGTATGTCTTGCAATTTGCACCATTCCGGCATCATGCTCAATGCCCGTGACACGAGGCTCACCACCCTTTCTCGTACCGTAGGAGTGTCCCTTCGGCCCAGCGTCCGCATGGCTAGTACCACATCTCAGGCCACTTTCCCTTCTTCACCAGGCAGTTCCATGGCATTGCGGTACAGTTGCTCCACTGGGTGGCAAGCCGCGTATGAGTTCATTGATGCTGCCATCTCTTCTGCTGTCTGTTTTTCTCCAGCTTCTTGCCTCTTCCTCTTCTACGCTTGAGCCTCAATCAGCCGTATCTTTCCGACATACCCTTTGCAATGATGCCCCATCCCAGACAACACTTCCCCACACTGCCGATGAAGTGGCTGCTTCCAGCCCTCGCACCACTCACTAGCCTTGCGGGCACAGCAATCCACGCAGTAGAGACTCTAATCCATTCCTGAGGTCCTGCGGCCCTCTTCATCTCACCCCCTTTTCTCCTTCTGTGATACCTTCTTTTTTTGTGGTGTGAAATCCGCGTAAACGTACATGCCCTTTTCCTTCAGCAGCTCCTCTTCTCCAAAGATGTGATGGAGGACCACTTTTCACTTGAAGCAGCGCTTCTTCTGAGTTCTCTCTGGCCGGGAGAACTTCCCATAAACCTCTGTTCTTTCCACCCGGGGGACCTCAGGCCTTGGCCCCTCTTGCTTCTTGCCCTTGTCCATGTCTTGTTCCCGGTCAACCAGCGCCTGGAGGCAGAGCTTGCAGTGCAGGCCTATTTGAGGGATCATGGTGCCGCACCTGCGGTGGAGGGGCGCCTTGCATTCGTAGCACCACACAGCTTCTAGGTGTTCATGAGGTTGGTGGCAGTTTTTGCACCTTTCGATCCAGCGTTTGGGTGCAGGTCACTTCTTCCTCCTTTCCTCTTTGTCTGCCCGGGCCAACATTACCGGTGCGCATCTCTTGCAGCCTATCATCCCCCAACGCGTTTGCACCTTGGGCTCTTGTCAGGCAGTGTGCACCGGGAGCCTGCACTTGAAGCAACGGATCAGAGTGGTGGCATCCATTGGCTGTTCATAACCACCGCAGGGCTCCTGCTGCTCCCTTGGCCTCTTCGTTTTGTATTATGTAGCCTTCTCCCCGGAAATTATGTCCTCCGCCTCCTTCTCTCGCGTCTTTGCATCACTGTCCACCTTCTCTTCCTCCTTCAGGTTCTCTGCACAAGTGGGACATAACCTGAAGTCAAAGCCGACCTCCAACTCTTCATCGCAACAGTCGGGGTGCATCAATCCTCCACAACCCTAACACTGTATCTCTTTCCCACTCGTGATATCCCAGCAGCATCTCATACATGTCCCTGGAACATCTTCCCCTTCCTCCTCCGCCTCATCTTCATCCCGATCCTCTGTTTCCACACTCAGCTCAGGCTCTCCTTCATCCTCTCCCCCTTCTTCTTCTTCTTCTTCTTCATGTCCTTCTCCCCCTTCCATCACCTTTTTCCAACCTTGCTTCCGTTGCCTCTTCTGGCACGAGCTAGTGGACCAGAGCTTCTCGTCATCGGGTGGGAGTGGCTCCTGCCATTAAGAGGAGGCATTCAGCAGGCTGAGGCTCTCCTTCGGTATGGGTAGGCTTGCCTTTGCCTGGTTGAGTGGGGTCGTCGCAAGTTTCGACATCCCTAGGTTCTACCCTCCCAAGCGTCCCATCATTGGCGTAGGTCCAATACATGCTGCACCATATGTGCTCGTTGCTGCAAGGGACAGCACCTTCCGTCCCTGCTGTTCTGCCACGGCTGCTGCTGGTGACATCCGTACCTCGGATGTTTCTACCGCCTGGGGTACCTTCTTCCTTCTGGGCTGCCTTGGCATTTGGGGAATTGAGCCGGGTGAGATTGCAACCAACAATGTCAGACCCAGGGCCTGTTCTACGGTTGCTGCTGCTGGTAGTGCTGGCACCTTAGGCGCCACACCGAATGCAGTCGTTGCACGGGGTAGCTCCTCCTGTCCCTACAAACCTGCTGCTGTTGCTGGTGGTACTGGCGCCTCGAGCGCCACACCGGGTGTACTTGCTGCACGGGACAGCTCCTCCTCTCCCTGCTGAAATGCTGCTACTTCTGGTGGTGCTGGCACCTCAGGCATTGCATCGGGTGCAGTTGCTCCCTTGTCAGTCAGGTTGGACAACAATATCCACTTGAACATCCTCCCCGCGCCTCATTTTTCCCCGGAACCGAGCTGCAACTCTCGGGATTTTCTCGCCTCGGTTGGGTGCCGGTGGATTATCTGTCAACGTCTTCCCCCAAAATCGTGACTCCGGGCCTCCTCATCTCCCTTCCAGTGGATGAACGAAATACAGTTAACATTGCCGATGTACATGATGGATATGAGGATGACCGAAAGTGGCAAAAATAGGNGTGACATCCGTACCTCGGATGTTTCTACCGCCTGGGGTACCTTCTTCCTTCTGGGCTGCCTTGGCATTTGGGGAATTGAGCCGGGTGAGATTGCAACCAACAATGTCAGACCCAGGGCCTGTTCTACGGTTGCTGCTGCTGGTAGTGCTGGCACCTTAGGCGCCACACCGAATGCAGTCGTTGCACGGGGTAGCTCCTTCTGTCCCTACAAACCTGCTGCTGTTGCTGGTGGTACTGGCGCCTCGAGCGCCACACCGGGTGTACTTGCTGCACGGGACAGCTCCTCCTCTCCCTGCTGAAATGATGCTACTTCTGGTGGTGCTGGCACCTCATGCATTGCATCGGGTGCAGTTGCTCCCTTGTCAGTCAGGTTGGACAACAATATCCACTCGAACATCCTCCCCGCGCCTCATTTTTCCCCGGAACCGAGCTGCAACTCTCGGGATTTTCTCGCCTCGGTTGGGTGCCGGTGGATTATCTGTCAACGTCTTCCCCCAAAATCGTGACTCCGGGCCTCCTCATCTCCCTTCCAGTGGATGAACGAAATACAGTTATCATTGCCGATGTACATGATGGATATGAGGATGACCGAAAGTGGCAAAAATAGGTTGTTATAAAACAATAATCTGGCCTGAAAGTTGCATTGAGGATTTTTCACAGGTACCAACGCACTTTACGGAACTCAATTCGGAGTCCGTTTGACTGAGATATGGATTTCCAAAGTTTGGAGATCATGGGTCAGGTTCAAGTGACGACCTGAGCACTATACCTGAGCTCAGAAGGCGGCAAGATTATTGACCAGGGCGGCTGAGAGCGGCCTTCAAGAAGAAAATCCGGCTGGAGGACCTCCAAGAGACTTCAAGAAAGGTGCATACCACGATTGTTGGTTCCAAGTCGTGTGAGACATCATTCTCATTTGTGACAAGGTGACCGCCGCTCATCCTGCTAGGCTTTGAGAGTGTGCTAGAGGGTAGAATTTGACAGAGTGTATCTCACTGCTCCCTAGGCCAAATGAGGAATATAAGAGCTTGTTAGAAAGCTGTGAAAATTTTATTTCTCATTCAAGAGTGGATTCAGACATTCGCATTCTCTGCAAACTTATATTTTCTTCTGTAATTTCTGTCTGTGCAACCTGCAACTCCCTCTCACAAACAGTTGGTCCAGCCTAGGCGGCTCTTAGTGAGCCTGATCATCTCCCTGAGGGCTGCCCTGGTTTCCATCAGTACAATCAAAAAGATTTTATGATGGTGTAGACAGAAAACCACTCTCAACGGCACGTTATTTACCGCGTGGCTCCCAAGTCAATGATCCAGAAAAAGGTGGTCAGTCAGAAACGTGCAGAACCCGGATGGTGGTCACAAATCCACTATCCCATTCTGCTGCATTTACAGAAGCATCTTACTTCTTTCTTGCTCCTAGTCTTGCCACAAGGTCCGCCTTCTCCTTCCAGCATTTGCATGCCCAACGGCTTGTTTTTTCCAGTAGTGACAGTTCCCCATTGCTCTTGGTTGGTGCAGCATGGTGCGCATGATCAGAGCTGGTGATGAGAGTGGCGTCCAGTCCGCTTCCACCTTCATCTCCCTTGTGGTGATCCTCCTCAAACAGTAAGCTCTACATCATTGAGTGAGAGCTTGTCGCCACGCTCGTCAAGGGCAACGATCAAAGGAGTGTAGCTCCTAGGAAGGCTAGTGAGGATGGTTAGCATGAGTACACATTTCATGACAGTGTCCTCAACGAAAAGCAGCTGGTCAGAGAGAAACTTGACCATGTTGATACAGTCAATCATGGATTTGGACTCATCCATCTTCAGAGTGTGAAAACGATGATGCAGGTGCATGTTCATGAGGATTGACTCAGAACTACATGTGGAATCAAGAATTTTCTAAATATCCATTTGCGTGGGGATGCCACGGACAAGGAGTTGCTACCGTTCAGTGAGGTTGACGTAGATGGTGGCGAAGGCATGGTCACGCTTCTCGTGATAGGTAGATGCCTTACCAGGTGTGATAGAGGAATTATCTGGTTCCTTTTCATCCACACGGCTGCAGAGACCCTTCTCCATCAGTAATTTCTTCATGTTGTTGCTCCAGTTGAAGAAGTGCTTGCGTTCAAACTTAGCAATGTTGACACCATCTACTAGAGAAGCCGATGTCGCCAAGGTAGTGCAATGTTCAGCCCAAAAACGAATCTCTCACACATCAGGGTGCAAATAATTCCTCAAAGATGCGACATAACCTTGTTCTATCTTTGACACCAGTGATGGAAACTGGGGCAACCCTTAGGGAGGTGATCAGGTTGACCAACTGCTGCCTAGGCATGACCGAGAGGGGGTTGTAGGTCGCACACAAACAGATCAAAGATGCACATGTGCGATTACAGAGAGTGCAAATGTATACATTGAATCTTGAGTTATAAAGTACATTATCAAAGATAGAACAAGGTGAGTTAGTATTCTGTTGGCACTAGTGGCGATTCTGCATGGATATAGACATGGGGGAGTGCTGGTTCTTGTTTTGCCCCTATATAATTCGTGTGTAGCTGACTGTGACCACTCCTTAATGTGCTTGCTTGTACAAACCACTGACGTGGCAATGACCCGGTGATCGAGTTAGCTAACCCACCAGACCCCGGGTTCCTCCAAATAACTCATTCATCTCTGATGTGACATATCCACAACTTGTCAAGGCACTTGCGGCCAAATTAGCAATCACTAAAAATCTCTTGGTGAAGTGGCTTGTGGCCTTGTTTGCATGTATTTCATTTGAATGAATGCTTCTTTCTATAAATTATTGCATTATGTTGTGTGTGAATTAAAGGTTATATGTTAGCCAGGTCCCCCAATGCATGGGTGACAGTGCCGGATCTTTCCGACAGCTTCTTACACACTGGTTAGAGTGTTATGTTAGGTTTTGACCATTGTGTGTGCGAGGCTCCTGCACACCACCACAATCAGCCTCACCAATCACTTGGTACGTGTAGGCTGTAGGTAAATGGTAGGCAAGCTGCAAAATTAGACACAGTTTTAACGCTGAGAGTGAATAGTTAAGTGTAATTCAACGTAGAATCAACTGTAAATAACATGCTTGAAAGGCTGCATTGGACGATAAGATAATTTTTTTTCCATTCTCTGCTGAGAATTAAATGAGACATTGGGCACAGCAGCTGGAGGTGGGACGAGAAACAAAGTGAAAGTCTAAAAGCGGCACTGAGGTGCAGGCGCGGTGAGCGGCCGGATAGAGATGATGCCTGGGCACAGTACCAACAGGTACAGGCACAAAAGAGTGCTACAACAAGCTGATGTAATCTCAGTCAATGCTGAAGCTTCGTAAAATTGGGTTCCTGGTCAAAAAAGAAATGCATGTGCAAGCATAGAAGGAGGAGAAGGAGACAATACACAAGTAGGCACAAGATTCTGGGAATGCAAGCAGAAGGCCATTGAAGGTGTACAAACACAGAATATTTGAATCACAGTTGATAAGCACAGAATATGAGAAGCCAAATGCTGGAATAGTTTCTCTAGTGGTCAGCAAGAGCAATGTAGCCGTAGCCAGACAGCTGCTACTGCTAATAATGATGTGCACCAATTCATGTAGCAACTCTTTACAATAAATTAATCCTCCGGAGGAGGAGCTATTGTGATGTGAAACTCTCCCGTCTGTACTTACAGTTGTGTGACTGCTCAGCCGTGTCCATGCTTTTGCAGATCCCTGATGCGGATCCAGCTGGTGCTAGAGCACCTTTGCGTGGTGATCCAGCCATCCGTAGCTGCAGGATAGCTGCCATGGCGTCCTGGAGGCTTGCTGGAGCACTCTGCCCTTTTGTGGAGCCTCTAGAGTTCTCTTAGTGGATTGGCCTTCCGCCCAAGTTTCTTTTTCTTTTTGCATCTTGTGTCCACGGGTCGATGCTTGACCCATGCATGTGTGAATTAAATATGTAAAAATTGAGACTCTACACTTGTAATTTCAGATGGTTCTACATTTGACTGCATGTGTACGGAGTTGCGACCAAAAGAGTGATTTTTGGCCAGGTTTTATGGCAACCTGACCCTGCCATGTGTGTCACCTGCCATACGTCGCAATAGGTACTTCTGCATTTAGCTTGTCAGTTTTCATTTCCATTCGCATGTTAAAGCGTTTGAAGCTTATGAGACTATGCGCATCTCTCGTAGAAGAAACCTTGCTGCTCTTGCACCTGCATTGCATACCAGTCCATCAGCTGACTAGACAGAGCTACGATGTCAGTGACATAAAAACTGGGATGCTTCTACGAGGTATAGTTAATCAACCCAAATTCATACACTCCACAATCAGGGTCTCAAAAAGTGTATTCCCGCATACATGGACTTCTCAATAGTCATGAAAATGTTTGCATGGGACTGGAGCCCAGAGAAACATTCCTTAGTAGACATGAAAAGACTACAAGTACTTTCATGAAATGGAGAAGGTTTTGTGAACGGTTGATGCTCACCTTTCTTTTTTCCTTTCAATTCCCAATATCCTTTCTTATACACAGTTTCAAGGGTGATTTCTTTGGCTACATATGGCTTCTAAGGAAATTCTCATGGTATTGGAGCATCAAGGAATCCTTTGCTAAGATGTACAGCAGAGACGCAGTAACTATAGTAGCGGTGAGTTTCATTGCTGGAGCCAATTTCCTGGGAGGGCCTACCATGCCACAGTGACCCATCACAACAGACAGCAGCAACAGAGGCACAGTCGTGACGGCAGCAGTAGTTACAGTGGCATCACCATACCAGTGTAACAAGTGGATGGCAGCAACAGCAGTACGGGAGTCTGTGATGAATCTAGTCAATGCAGCATAGGGGTGCACAATTGCATCGGGGTACCCAAGAGGACCCACAAGGCTGCCGCATGTCTGAAGGACAATGTTAGCCAATAATAGCAGCCATGGCAGCAACCACAGGAACAACAGGAGCGGCAATGGGTTTCCCAACCCTCTTGAGCATTGGTTGAAGCATGTGATGGTCTCGAACCGTCCGGGAAGCCTCCTAAAAGCTTCGATCACCTCACACCCACCAGTGACCCAAACACATGGGAGTGAGATTGTCACTTTTGCAAACCATTCTATCTGTGTGAGTGATTTAAAAAAAAACCTACTTCTTATGTCTCCATGCAGACCATTTTCACCTCATTTATTGCCATATAGCATACAGAACATGACAACAAGCTCTCAAATCTCAAGAACTTCCAGATATGATGCTGAACAGAATTTAACAATGTTTATACATTTTCAGTACTTTTTTTAGCACAAAAATGCCACCATTACTTTCAGCATATTCTCACACATCATCCCTAAAACATTTGCTCCATTTGGATGACCTTCATACTGACAGCATCATTTTGAGTGATTATTGCATCACCCACACTCCACCTATGCTTTGGCTGAATCATCATTCTTTCCAGCATTCTGGCTTCTTGAGAAGCATTGTGAGATATTCATCCTAAAACAATTCTTTTGTTCCCCTCCATAGTGAGTAGTTCTCCCCTTGATCACTCCATCTCATGCACATCAGTAGCAGCTGCAAGAGTATGGCTACTCTTGCAGCTGCCACAACAGGCAAGATTCCAGTGAGAGCAGAAGCATGAGCATTTGTCGAGCAACACCTATGATGCCCGGCATTGACAAGGGTAAGGTGTCAGGAGATGTCAAAGAATCCTCAATTTCAAGGAGGAAGATGCCAAGCTCGGAGAAAGTCGACGGCCTCCGCCATGCACAGGACGAGATGCAATGATAGCAACAGGCATAGAGCGACACACTTCAGGAGATTCAGGATCTATTTGTGGGGGATTGGAGGATTTCTCTGCAGTCAACACATGGATCCACTGGTGGCACACCAGTGGGCCAACAGTCAACCTCTTGTGTCTGAGCCGGATTGCAGCACTCTCCTGAGCAATAGGACCACAAGGGTACACAGGAAAAAGCTACGGATCCACACGCACGCAATATCTTTGTGCTTGAGGAGCACCTTCTTCAGCTGGGTTCACAACCTGGCACACCAGTGTCACCAGTGCGTCAGCACTCCTCGAGACAGAAGGCAGGGTTTTCCTTGGCAGATGTCTCAGTTGACGGCGGGTCTTCCTGCACATTGTGCACCTTCATCGGAACCTTAGGTTGCCCTTTTCACAGAGAGGCAGCCAGAGGACTTTGAGACTCACCCACCCCACTACAAGATTGAGACTAGCTTTGAATCTAGGGAGGTGTTGTTTCAGGTGTGGGCTAACACGGAGGGTGTCTGGCCCTACTACCACAGCCAGTACTAGACCTCCAGCGCTTGCCAAGTCCAGGCGAGAGCAATGCATAGCCTACATTGCGCTATTATGTAGGAGGTTGTTGTGGATTTTTGTCCCTTCTTGGGCATAAAAGGACTCAGACTAGAGTGGATCCTCACCATGGCAGGGAGCTAGCAGTCACACATTTTGCTGTGGACCATTTCACGAAGTACGATCTGTGGTTTGGCGATCACACAGACCTTCAACTCACTCACTTCTGGGTAACTTTGTCCTTTGCTTTGTACATCAAGGACCAGCAGGGGTCCAAGGTTTCACCTTGGGGTCATATGCTGTTGGACTGAGGGTGAGTGTGCACCCTGGAGGGTCCCTAGTAGTGGTTGGTTCACACCACCAACTGTTTTTGGAGAGACTGAAACTGTGGAGGCAACTGGTTCCAAGGATGGCAGAAAAATGGACACCCCAATCTCCTTGAGCAATCGCCACAGCCAAAGCGCCTCCTTTACGGCTTCCGCAAGCGCAATATACTCCGCCTCAGTGCTCGACAGTGCCACACAGTCCTGCTTGTGGTTTTCCCAAGACACCGCTGCACCACCAAGCACTAAAGCATAGCCTGATGTTTATTTATGGCCGTCAACATCGCCTTCCCAGTCAACGTAGGAGTAGCGAACCAACTCAAGAGAGTCAGTCCGGGCTCTTCCCCCAAACACAAGTCACGACTGTTTTGTCGCCTTCAAGTAGCGGAGGATTATCTTTACCACTTGCCAATGAAGCGGCCTCAGATCAGCAACATAACTTCTTAGTTGCCCTTTCGCAAAGGCAAGATCAGGTCGTGTTGCCACCATGGCGTGCATTATGCTGCCAACTGTGGATTGGTACGCTACTCCAGCCATGTCCTCCTTCTTGTCATCCGTGCTTGGGTGTATGCTCGAGCTCAGGTCACATGTAGTCATAAGTGTGCAAATGGGGTTACACTCCTCCATGTTGTAGCGTCGGAGCACCTCCTGAACATATTTTTCTTGACCCATCTCCAGCATGCATGCTTTGCAGTCCCTCTTGATGGTGATTCCCAAGTAGTAGTCCAACTCGTCCATATGCGTTATCTTGATACGGCCACCAATTTGTTGCTTCAGGTTCTTGAGCTCCCCCTCATCCAATGACACGAGGATGAGGTCCACGTAGAGGACGAAAATTTGGTGGAGCCCCTGCTGCTTTCGCACGTACGCGCTATGACCCGCCTCGCAGCGCTTGAAGCCAAACTCATCGATGAAATTGTCCATCTTGAGGCACCACATGAGTGGAGCTTGCTGCATTCCATAAAGCACCTTGCGAAGCCGGCACACCTTCCCCTGCAGCACATCCATCCCCTCCGGCACCTCCATGTAGATTTCCTTGTCCAGGTCGCCATTGAGGAATGCAGTTTTCACGTCCATTTGGTGGATTTTGTGGTCGCGTGACACTGCCACAAAGAGGACAGTGCGGATGGAAATGTACTTGGCCACTGGTGCAAAGGTCTTGTTGTAATGCTCCCCTTTTCTCTGGGCATACCATTTTGCCACCAGCTGTGCCTTGTATCGCTCTACCTTCCCTCCTTTGTGAGATTCTTCCAGAAGACCTACTTGGAGCCAATAACTTTCTTGCCCTCCTACCGGTCAACTAGCTCCCAAGTGTTGTTTTCCTCATGGGAGGAAAGCTCAGATTGAATTACTCCCTCCCACTCAGCCCCATCCTTCTGCTGTTGTGCCTCCTTCACAGATTGAGGCTCCTCTTGCGTGAAGAAGGCTTTGTGCAAAACCAGTCCAAATGCCATTGTCGGCATCGTACCTCTTGGTCCTTCTCCGCACACGGCTGCTCGTGCGGGACTGTTGATGCGGTTGTTGTTCCCTCTTTCCGCCATCCTCTCCAAGCACCTGATCTCCCTCTCTTGGAGACCTTGGAAACATAGGCTGACTCCCCGCCTCTATGTCCAGTTCCGGTACTTCGGAATCCCCGTCCAAACCGGCCGGAACAAAGTCTACCGCTCTTCCATCCCTTGGGAGATCCTCTCCGGTTGGTGCTACTGCAAGGACATCACCCTCATTCACTTCCTGCGGTGTCTCTCCCTCAAAGAGTGGCATCCACTTCCCCCTCATGGAGAGACCTGCCTCCTTGTCCGTCCAATGGCTTTTCTTGTCAAACGTGACGTCGCGACTCTGCACAATCTGCTGCCTCCTTGGTTGAAAGCGCCGGTATGCCTTGCTTCCGCTCTCATACCCAAGGAAAATACACCGACGGGTACGTGAGTCCAACTTGCTCCACGTGCCTACACCACTACATGTGCAAAGACAAGCAAATGTGCGGAGGTGACCCACCGCCGGTTTTCTCCCAATCCATACCTCTTGTGGTGTCCTCTATGCGTTGTGCTCCTTGTCCTGCAATGCCTTGGTCGGTGTAAGATTCATGATGTATGCCGCTGTCTGTTTCGCCTCTGCCCAATACCTTTGTACAAGGCTAGTGTTGCTCAACATGGATCGCACCATGTTAAGGATTGTGCGATTTGCTCTCCCTACGATGCCATTTTGCTATGGGGAGTGTGGAGTTGTTTTCTGGCAGTAAATCCACCCAAGGCATCCCGCATATTCACCACCATTGTCACTCCAAAATGCCTTCACCTTCAACTTTGTCCGTCGCTCCACATCTGCCACAAACTCCTGCATGCACGCAAGGATCTCGCTCTTCCGCTTCATGTGGTAAAGGTAGAATTTTTGGTTGTGGTCATCGATGAGAGTGAGGAAGTAGCAAGCTCTGCCCATGGAAAACTCAAGCGGTCCACACACCTCGGTGTCTGCCACTGCCAATTTTGCCAATGCATGTGTCCCCTTGGCGATGAATAATTGCTGTGTTGCTTTGCCTACAATGCATGGCTTGCACAATGTCTCCTTAGTTACGTCAAGGCTCATGATTTCAAGATCCTGCACCACCTCCCTCTTTGGCATCTCCTTCACCGTTGATAGAGAAATTGTTGGAAACCCTCTGTATGCGCAAGTGCGGTGCCGGGAGGCGCCAACGAACGGGTAGAGAGAGGAAAATCCTTGCAGTTGGATTTAGCAGTTCAAGGATTGCTCGGATCCAACAATGAAGGATTGCCCCTAAAAGTTGACAAGTTGGAGAATGAGGTGGAATTCGTTTCACGAGAATCTGACCAGTACCGAGGGAGGTATGACCTTCCAAAGTTGGGGTATTTGCGGCAACTCTGGGAGCCAGCCGCAATTCGACTTCGGGTGAATGATCGACCGGACCGAGTAACAAAGGTTCCATCTGGAGATTTTGCTCGAGAAGGTCTGCCGAGGCGTCCAGTGGATAATCCACCGGAACTTGTAGTGGAGGTTGCTACTGAGGGGCTTAGCCAAAATCCTGGCTCGGCGTCTGAGACTCAGTAGTACGTATTGTTACTCGGGGACTTAATTCTGACTACAGGTCCACGGACAGGTTTCACACCCCATCACCAAACCTGACCCAAAAGGGGGGGAGGTGCATCAAAATGGTGTAGGGGACCCCTACACCATGTGCAATGGGATATGCGCCTTGGGAAAGGAACTTCGCACGTGAAGGAAGGCGTAACGACATGTGCGCACCATGGAGGCGTTAGGCGTTTCTGTGGTGGGTGAGACCTCCGCTTTGGCAAGCGTAACTTGGGATACGCTTCATTCAATCACACACGCTTTGGTGCGTTGGAGAGCTCATTCTCAGCCCTATAAATATTTAGATCATGTCTATGTACAAAAACGGATGCAAAATGCCGCTATTCCCTTCGCAAACGGAATGTCTCTATATTCTTGCTCACAAATCCTTAGGCGACCAGAAAGCTTACGCTACGTCTCAGATTCACCCAAAACAAAAGACGTGGACCACTAGAGTTGGATCAGACCAACGTTGCGACCGCACCACGTGAATTCTTTGAAAAAAAATTATGGGCCCATAGGTTTGATCAGCTCCAACATTCACGTCTTCCGCAGCGCATGGGATTGTCATCTTGGACATGGCCGTGAAGTTTTGAGAACCCGTCCAAGTAGAAGCTGCGCAAATGGCACCGAAGGAGATTCAATCCATTAGAAATTATGCGGGTGGCCCAGGCTTTGGGCTATGAAGGTGGGAATTTGAGCTGCACCGTGCGCAAAAGGGGCTGCTGGATGTCATGTTGGGAAAGGAGGTGCTCGTAGAGGCAACTGCTGCAGACACGGAGAAGGAAGCCATTGAAAAGAAGAAAACGATGGCGCTCATGCTCCTCGTGTCCGGGACAGCCGAGTTGCAGTGGGGCTACTTCCAAGGCTGCAATCTTGTAACCAAAGCTTGGTAATACTCTATGCCATCCATCAATCTAAGTTGCTCACAAACAAAATCATCGTGATGAAACAGCTCCTCATGATGAGAATCGAGGAGGGAGATGATTTCATCTCCGCCATGGAGTAGATCAAGCCGCTCATCTCATAATGCAATGACATGGGGTGGAATATTGGCATGCTGCTGTAGGCGATGGCCCTCCTCATGGCCCTACCTGACAGTTGTGAGCCCCTAATCATCGTCCTTGGAGGATGGTCCGAGGACATGCTCACCTATGGCACGGTTGCACATTGGCAACGAGGCACAACGCCGAAGCTGTGGGGAAACCTTGTCTTCCTCATCGGCCCTCATCACCAAAATGCGTGGTGGTGGAAGCGGGGGCAAAGGAAGAAGTAGAAGGGGCGGCAGCAAGAAGGGCGTCAAAAAAGGTACGTGCCACAACGAGGGCCATTGGGCCCATGAGTACCGAGAGGAGGCAAAGGCCGGTGGCAAAAATACCAAAGGCAAGGCGCTCCTCAACGGCAACAAGAACCATTTCCTCAAGATGGCTAACAAGTGGTGCCTGGATTTTGGGGCCGAGGAGCACACACAGGTTGAGAAAGTGGGATTTGTTACCTACAAGAACTCCTCCAAGTCAATGGTGGTCGCGAACGAGAAAGTTGAGCTGGCGGTTGGTCAAGGTGACATGGGTGTGGAAGTCGTGGTGCGGTAAGAAGGAGTTGTGCACAATGCGTGATGTGCAGCACGTTCCCGGCCTGGCTGACATCTTGAGTGTCAGCCGATTCACAGATAAGGGGTATGAGGTGCTCTTCCACATGAAAGGCGTAGTGGTGCATAATGATGGCGGCGGCGAGGTCATGCTGGAGGCGAAGCACAAGGGTGGTCTCTACATGGTGGAGTCCAAGTTGATCCCCGTGGCATTGGATCAACAGACTCGCAAGAGCGCGTCGTCAACATGGCCAAGGGAGGAATCCCTGACCTGGAGCTCTGGCAACAACGGTTGGGGCATTCCGCTTCCACAACCGTTAAAGAGATGGCGAAATGCAACATGGTGCGTGGCCTCGTCAACGACGGTGCAGCAGATGCAGCAGCAAATGCAACAGCATAAAAAAAGTACGAGCCTTCCATTTTGGAAAAGGCGCGGCACAAGCCGGTCAACGAGAACCCGACTCGCACAAGGACCCCCTGGAGATCGTGCACAGCGACGTGTATGGACCATTTAAAACACTGTCAAACAGCAGCCTAAGATACTTCTTCACCTTCATGGATGACTACAACAGGAAGTTGTACGTGTACGTCATGAAGCGGAAAGGCGAGGTCATGAACCTGCTAAAGGAGTACGTCACAGCAGTGGAGAGGCAGATTGGCCTGAAAGTCACAGTGCTACGTTGCAACAATGGCAGAGAGTACGTGGGCCGTAGTGGGTGGATGAAGCAGCAGGATATCAAGTACAAGCCCACTACGCCGTACTCACCACAGTCCAACAGAGTGGCAAAGCGGGCAAACCACACGCTGCTAAACATGGTGCAGGCCATGTTTGTGGATGCGAGGTTGACACGAGGGTTCTGGATGGAGGCTGTGTGTACAGTGAGCTACACCATCAACCTTACCCCAAGAGGAGTGCTCAAGGGTAAGGGCGGCTGGAAGACACTGCATGAGGTTTGGAGTGGATGCAAGCCAAACATGGCACACCTGAAGGTGTGTGGGTGAAAGGTGCACACGATGGTTTAGGCGGTGTAGCGACGTGATAGTAAGCTAGAACTGCAGGCAAAGCCATGCTTGTGTCTTGGCTACGAGAGCGCACAAAAGGCCTATCAGTTTTGGGACTTGCGCACGCAAGAGATCATTCACAGCCGTGATGTCAAGTTCTATGAGCAGCACAGCTTTAGCAGTAATAGCAATGACATGAGTGTCGGGAACACTTAAAAATATGGGAATTGGTTCTTGCTCCTTAACTACAAGGAGGAACCAGCGGAGGTCCAGGATGCGGTGTTAGAGCATGGCAGTGAAGCAGCCGATGTACAGGACTCCAATGATGATGCAGCTAGGCTGGAGTCTTGGTGAAAAGATCTGTCGGAGGAGGCACTGCGGGTGCCGCAGCACGCACTCCCTACGGAGTTTGCGTCGAGCAGCAGAGAACAATCTTCTAGACGCGCCATCCGTCCGGTCAATGTTTTACCGGAGCAAAAGATACCTTTGGGGAGCCATCCGGTCGATATTTCACTAGAGCGAGAAGATTCAGAAGGATCAAAGCAAGGCGATGAGGCCCCACCAAAACTGTCGCGCAGCAGCGGGAGGCAGCGGAGAGCAGGGAAGTGCATTGACCCAGGTACAGGTCGATGGATCGGCATGAGGCGGTGCATGCTGGCTGTATCAACGGAACAAAGGAAAGTGTAAGAGGCACTTGTGCGGCCTGAGGGGAAGCATTGGGATACCGCCATCAAGGCGGAGTTCGTGTCTATTGCTGAAAATGAAATGTGGAAGCTGGTTGACAGGCTTAAATATGCCAAGATCATCAGCTCCAAGTGGGTCTTTAACACCAAGTTTACGAAAGAAGGTGAGGTGGAAAAGTACAAGGGGTGGCCCGTGGCGAAGGGGTACACACAGTGTAAGGATGAGCACAATGATGACAAGTTCATCCCCGTTGCCAAGTTCACAAGCATTCGCGCGATCCTTTTATTGGCAGCGGTGAAGGATATGGAACTCCACTACATTGATGTAAAGACGGCCTTCCTCAACAGCATCATCAACAAAGAAATCTATATGGAGGTGCCGGAGGGGGTGGAGGCCCTGAAGGGCAAGGTGTGCAAGCTGCGGAAGTCCTTGTATGGGCTAAAACAATCGCCCCGATGCTAGTACCAACAGATGGATAGCTTCATAACACAACTCAGCTTCAACTTCTCAGCTTGGTATTCTCATACCAAGCTGAAAAGCTCCATCAGATTGTTGCACTCTAGGTTGACAATCTGATCCTGTGCTCCGCAAACCTGCCGATCTTACAGGAGCTGAAAGAGCAGTTGAGCAATAGATTCCAGATATTGGACATGGAAAAGCTGGAGTTATACCTCAGGGTGAGCATTATGCGGCACCACAGGGCGTGCACCCTTGAGCTAGGGCAGGCCAAATACGTGGCGAAGGTCCTGAAGCATTACAACATGGAGGAGCATAAACCAGTCTGCAGTCATGTCTCCACCACCAGTGAACAGAGTGCGGCGACAGCGCCGCAGAGAAACGAAGAGCGGGAGGATATGGTGGGGGTGCCCTATCAATCGGTGGTGGGCAGCCTTATGTACGCCATGGTGGCAACTCGACCGGACTTGGCCTACGCGTTGGGGCAACTGAGCAGGAGCCTGGCCGATACAGGACCACTACACTCACAAGCGGTCAAGCGTATCTTCTGCTACCTGCATGTGACGCGGCACGCACGCCTCAGGTTCTATGACAAGGGGAGATCGGACCCCTTGCATCTGGTCTGCTACATGGATGCAGACTACCCTGACGATGTGGAAAAGCAGAATTCCACATCCGGCTACGTGTTCTTCCTCGCTGGTGCATCGGTCTTGTGGTGTAGTAGGAAGTAGGACTGCACCGAAACCTCCACAGTGGAAGCAGAGTACATCACGCTGGCCGAGGTGGTCAAGGAGGCGATGTGGCTCCGAAGGCTGCTCGGGGAGCTTGGCGTGCCACAGTAGGAGCCTACGGCAGTGCAAGAGGACAACACCGACTTTATCTTGCTGACCAACAACCCAACGCAGCATATGAGGACAAAGCACATTGATGTGTGTTATCACTACGGATGGGAAATGGTAAAGAAGGGGCAAGTGGTGCTACAATAGTGCAGCACGCAGAACATGCTTGCGGATTGCTTGACCAAAGCGCAACCCGCGGACTGAGACACGATGAGCATGGCCAGGCTTGGGATGACTGGCTATGATGGGCTAGAGGGCACAGCAGAAGACATGTAAGAGCAAGCTGGAGCAGCGGGCATGGCAGGTGCAAGGGTGGGAATGCTGACATTTTGCGCCTGTGCATGTCCCAGTGCGGCACTGGGAGGCGCCGAAGAGTCGCCAGAGAGAGGAAAATCATTGGATTTTGATCTAGTGGCTTGAGGAATGCTTGGATCATAAAGTGAAAGGTTTCCCCTGAAAGTTGACAAAAGTCTGAATTTGGTGAAAGGATTTTGACTCAAATCAGACAAGTATTGAGTGAGATATGAGCTTCCAAAGTTGGGGCATACGTGGCGGCTCCTGGAGCCGGCCGTGACTCGACTTCTGGTGAATAATCGACCTGACCGAGTAACAAAAGCTTCATCTTGAGATTTTGCTCTGGAAGGTCTGCTGAGGCAACTGATGGATAATTCACCGGATCCTCTAGTGCAGGTTGCTACTGAGGGAATTTGTCAAAATCCTGGCTTGGCGTCCAAAACTCATTATTACGTTTTGTTACTTGGGGACTTTTTGAAAATTCTGACTGCAGGCTTACGGACAGGTTTGAAACCTCGTCACACCCCATCACCAAACTCGACCCAAAAGTGGGGGAGGTACGTTGAAACAGTGCAGGGGACCCCTACACCATGTGAAATGGGATCTGTGCCTTGGGAAAGGTGCTTCACATGTGAAGGAAGGGGCCACGGCGTGTGCGCACCGTGGAGGCGTCAGGTGTTTCTGTGGTGGGTGAGACCTGCGCTTCTGCAAGCGTAACTTGGGCTATGCTTGGACAAATCGTTCGCGGTTTGGTGCGTTGGAGAGCTCATGCCTAGCCCTATAAATGTTTTTTATCATGTCCACGTACAAAGTTTAAGGAAAACTGCCGCTATTCCCTTTGCAGACTGATCATCTCCAAATGCCCACTCACATAGGATGAGCTGACCAGAAAGTTCACGCTGAGTCTCAGGTTTGCCGAAAACAGAAGATGTGAACCACTAGACTTGGATGAGAACAACTTTGGGACCACATCGTGCGGATTCCCTGACAGAAACGGGGTAAAGTCGGCGGTGTCACGTGTCCTGGTCTCCTTCATTCTTCGTTGCAAGGTTGGTGGCCTTGGACCACGCCCGGGTGCTGAGGTTCTTGGCATGTAGCATGTATAATTCATCCTCACTCTCGGCGTGTGCAAGCACCTCACCATCTCCCTCCTTGCGGATGTCGGCCTCCTTCATTGTGAAGAGCACCTGAAGTCCCTTGTCGGTAAGGCCGCTGACGAAGAGCAGGTTTGCCCCGAATTTTGGTATGTGGAGCACATCGTGGATTGTGCTCGTGACATATTTGCTGTCCACAATTGACTCAATGAGGACGTTCTCCTCACCGGCGACCACCTCTAGTTTGCCATTGGCCACCATTACGCGTCTCTCCGCGGCGCCGTAGGTGAAAAATGCCGCCCTGTTCTGTTTGGTGTGTCGGCTTGATCTAGAGTCAATGGCCGCAACTCCCGGATCCTTCAAGTCGGTGGTGTTGTATGCCATGAGGGAATCCTTGTCTTTCTTCCCTCCCCTCTACAACCGGTCTGGCTTCTTCTTGGGGCAACTGCACGCTTAGTGGCCCTTCTTGCTGCACTTGAAGCACTCCCCTTTCTTGTCACCCTTCTTGGTGTCCTGCTTGGCACCCTTCCACTTGTCACCTCGGCTTCATTGTGAGGATGAACTGTATGCAAAAAAGTTGATGCCTATGCATTCTCTCAACCACCATGCTGCATCAACTCATTGCGTACGTACTCAGCAACCTCCGGGTACTTCAGCTTGTTGGAAGGCCAGCCACCAAGGAATATGATCATGGGACTCCAACTGTCTGGTAAGGCCAAAAGGAGGATCACAGCTTGCAATAGAGCGCCAACCTCCCAACTAGTGGCCACACACTCTGCTGCGAGTAACTCAATCTGCTGCATGATCTCCATGATGTTGTTGCCTTCATTGGCTCAGAGGGTGACAAGCCATTTAAAGATAAAGAGCTGACTGGCGAGGTTGCTTGACTGGTAGATGGAGCAAAGTTTTGACCATCCTTCTACGGTTAGTGTGCATCCTTGGATGTGTCCAAGTTGTGGCAGGCATAACACAGACACAAGGAGCGTCAACACCTTTCTCTTGAGCTTCATGTATGCATCCTTGACCTCAGACATTGCAGTCTCTGGCGGAGTTGTCTCATCACCCTTCATGAACTCAAACACTCCCTTGTCATTGAGGAAGACCTCAAACTGCCACCTCCACAAGGCGAAGCCTGTCCCATCTAACTTGAGGACAGTTCGGCTGCTCTCTTGCTTGTTGATCACCATGTCTTGTTGCTGGAAGCGTGAGCACAAGTTGACTTGGGGCCTCTCAAAGGTGTGGGCCAATAACCCTTTGATGGCCTGAGGGTGAGTGTGCACCCTAGTGGGTCCATAGCAGTGGCTGGTTCACACCACCAACTGTTTGTGCACAGACTAAAACTGTGGAGGCAACTGGTTCCAAGGATGGCACAAAACCGGTCAAACAGTGTGGCAATTTTTTTGGCCTCAATTGATTGGGAATGAACTCTTGATCAAGGCTAACAAGTAGTCGCATTTATAGCCAGTGATATAAGCTTTCTAAAACACCAAAGCATGCCAGATTTGAGGCGTCCTAGTAGATTCTATTACTTCTAGAGTGTCCCTTCGTAGGCTTTGCTTTTTCCTACTTGTGAAGGCATCCCTTCCCTCCTCTAGAAGCTTCTGTCCCATCCTAGATTCCTCAGTTTGATTCTAGAAGGTGGGAAGGTATTTAGAAGGCCAGGATACCTCTAGATGCTTTGTAGACCAAGGTACCTCTTCTAGAAGGTGTACCACCTTCCAGGACCCTCACCTGGCCTTCTAGAAACGTAGAGAGGAGCTCTAGAAGTTGAGCTAGCTTCCTGGGACCTGTTTTCCTCCTCCCTTGAGGCAGGCAGAAGTTCATCTTCCGGAACTTGAACCCCGGCCCCTGCCTCTAGAGGTAGACACCATTAACCAGTTAGCCACTTGGGCTTGTCTTCTTGGTGTTCCTTTTGGGATTCACTCCTGCCATGGTGAGGAGCAGAATTCCGACATGTTCGTGTATATCTTGGCATTTTTCCACAGTCAAAGGCCTTGTAGTTGTGGGATCCTGCTGGCGACCGCATTGTGGAGTCTTGAGATACCCTCTTGTTTGGGGCCCTCAAACGTCAAGGCCTTTCCAGCATTCTTACGTAAGTTGACGACCACGTTCCGAATTTTTTGGCTTCCTAGTGGATGGGGGACTCTAGACCTGTGGATGGATCTATTCAGGCCTTCTCACTTGTGGTCTTGTCTCTGGCCAATGATGACCCGGCCACTGTAGCGGTGGGTCCAATGACCTTTTCTGTGCCCACTGGCACACCTCTTATGCTTGCGTCAGCCTCCACTGGCACATCTGGCCCTATGCCTGTGTTAGTTCCCACTGACACACGTGGCCCTATCTATGTGTTCGTTGCCAATGGTACACCTGGACCTATACCTGTATCAGACCCCACTGGCATGCCTGGCCGTTTGCCTATGTCAGTCCCTCTGTCTGTGCCTCGTGCTTCACTTGCCTCTGTGCCTGTTGCCCCTGTAACCGTGGACGTGTCTCATGTCGTTACACCCTCCCTGCCTGCTTGCAAGTACGGAATGCCCGTGGATACATCCCTATCGTTTGCTCCAAAGACACCTTGGCCTTGGTCTTCTCTTCGAGCTCAGTGGTCTTCTTCAATTATTGCCTGCTAGGACATAGCGATCATTTGATTTAGCGGCCAGACAGCCTGCTCATAGTGTTGAGAGTGGTCAGCATGGCACAAAGACCTTTGGCCTTAGTGTCCAGACAGAGTGCAGTGAGGTGCACCCAAAAATCGGCCAAACTGGTATCTTCTGAGTTCTAAGTGGCTTGAAATGTCGCAGCTGACCTTGTCATGGCTAGATCCACGCTAAAAATGTGTGTTCTGACCACCAGAAACTCCCCCTTATGGCGGCTGATCAATGCACATTGAAGGAGGCACTCTCAGTAGAGGAAGTGGCATTGTGATGCACTGCATGTGAGGATAAACTCAAAGTGATCTGAGAGCATGGTTTCCATGAGCTTTTGGAGTTTCCGCCTGGATAGAAGGCCATGAAGATCATGTGGGTGTTTTTCAAGAATGTGAATCAAGGCCACTTAATGGAATTCTTGAAGGCTCGCTTGATGGCCAAGGATTTCTCATAGATTGAGGGTGTTGTTTTCACCTCCACCTTTGCACTCTTTCTTTGAACGACCATATCTTATGTTGTATTTGGTGTCGTTGCTCAGCTATATTGTAATCAATACCAGTTGAATGTGAACAATGCACTCCTCCATGGAACTGTTAAGGAGAAGATTCACATGATCGAGCCATTGACCTCGAGGTCAATGACAAGGTGTGGAGCTTACGCAAGGCCTTTTACAACCTCAAGAAGACACCACGATATTGGAACCAGGAGATCACTAGCACGCTTACTCCTGGAGGCTACAAGCAGAGTGACGCCAATCCGTTCCTCTTTCTCCGGTGGACAACTTGTCACTTGACCGTCATCCTAGTTTATGTTGACAGCCCTTTGATTATGTATCCTTGAATGAAGGCCATGAAGGAGGCCAAGCAGGTACACTGGGTTGCTTACATAATAATGGAACTTGGGTCTACAGTGGTACTCCTTGGGATGGAGATTGTGCGTGACCATCGGCATCAGATACTCTTGATATATCATGCATGCTATTCCCGCATTGTGTGATAGCAGTTTGCTAACCTCCTTGGTGTACTTCCTACAATTTCCAGACTTGTCTGACAAGAAGGACAGTGGTAGCCCAAACGTACCTTTGAACTCAAACTCCTTGCAAAATTCTAACAACGCACATGGGTGATAGCCCTTCATGCAGCTGTGAGGTGCGGTAAGTGGTTTTCACGCCACAATTCATGCTCTTCTTTCCTTGGCAGTATTTGGTGGTAGTTGAAAGAAAAAGAATGGGCCTGGAGCCATAATGGGTGCAGTCAGACATGCTACATGTTCTTTTTGGGTGGCATTGCCATGTCATGGCATGGTGGCAAGTAGTTGACTATGACCCTTTGGCCGTGTCCATGCATGTGAAGATCCCTGATGCAGACCGAGCTGGCACCGGGGCACCTTTGGGTGCTAATCTATCCATCCAGTGCTCCAAAAATAGTGCCAGGGTATCCTAGAGACTTGCTGGGACACTCTGCCTTTTTCTGTAGCCTATGAAGTTTGGAGGGCTGACTTTGGGCCTAGTTAACAAAGTTTCACATTGTGTTTCCACAAGTTGATGCTTGACCCATGCATGTTTGTAGTTGCTGCAACAAGCTTGGGACTCTGCATCCATGGGTATAGAAAGTATTGTATTCGGATGCATGTGCATAGAGTTATGGCCAAAACAGTGGTTTGGTTTGTGTTTTAGGGAAACCTTACCCTGCCACGTGCGTCTCCATAGGTACTTATGCTGTGAGCTTGTCAACTGTCATTTCTCTGTACACATTTATGATTTTGAATTCTATGAGACTACGCCAGTCTCCCCTAGCCAAACCCTTGCTATTCTTGCACGTGCTTTGCATTCTTGTGCGTGAGGTGACAAAAACAAATTGCCACTTCAGCGATAAAAAAGCTAAGAAGATTCTACGGAAATTCTTGGGGATGCCCATTGTAGTTGAATTGTACTTTCTATGGTTCTTCCTTCTTGCCAGGTTGTGTGGTCTAAACGGCACAGTAGTTGTCAGAAACTGGGGTGCAGTTCCAACGTGGCCTGAGCACAGAAAACGATTGTCTTCTGTGCTCACGGCTTGTTTTTACGTGAGCACAGACGACAATCCCATCCGCCGCAAAAGCCGTGAGCGATTTGTACACCGGTCAGGGCCGTGGGCCCATAACCCTTTTGTCAGAAACTGGGGTGCAATTTCAATGTGGCCTGACGGGTCTTTTGTGCTCATGGCTTGTTTTTGCGTGGGTAGTTCTGAGTCTAAGCGCGAGCTTTCTGGTCGTCTCACGCTATGTTTCTGGGAGTGGAAGGCATTTGCAAGACAGTCACTTTTGCGAAGGGAATAATGTGATTTTGCATTCTTGTTTTGGAACACGGACATGATCTGAACATTTGTAGGGCTAGTCATGACCTCTCCAACACACCAAACCGTGCACGATTCGCATCACCGTAGATCTCACTACGTCAGCCGAAGTGCAGCACCCCAAATCAGCCACTCAGTCAGTGGCACGCACCACGTCGTCCGCCGAGGCGCCCTCACACATCAAGGACCCATCAAAACGCCATTCCGGAGGCGCAGATGTCCCTACGTGTAGCGGCGGTGCCCCTCGCGCCTTTGGGGTCTGTTTCGATGAGTTAATCATCGTGTTTGGTGATAGAGATTGATGTGGGTTGAAACGTGTTCGCGAACCTGAAGTCAGAATGTTGATCAAGTCCCCGAGTAACAAGCTGTATTACTGAGTTTCGGACTTCGAGCCAGGATTTTGGCTAAGTCCCTAAGTAACAAAACTGTACTCCTGAAATCCGGCGGATCATCCACTGGACGCCTTGGCAGTCCTTCCAGAGCAAAATCCCCAGATGGCATTTTGTTACTCGTTCCGGTCAATTATTCACAGGCAGCCGAACCGCGGCCAGCTCCCAGAGCCGCCACGCACACCCCAACTTTGCAAGCCCATATCTCTGTCGTTACTATTCCTATTTCGGTGAAACAACTTCCACCGGATTCAGCTACTCGTTCAAGGGATATCCTCCAGTTTACAATCCGTGAAATCCTCTTATTTCCAGATCCAACAACGAGGAATTTCCTCTCTCTAGAGGCTCGTCGGCGCCTCCCGCTGTCACACTTGGGCATGCAGAGGGGCAAATCTTCAACATTCTTCCCCTTGCGCCTGCCATGCCCGCTGCTCCTACTTGCTCTCACTCATCTTCTGTTGCACTCTCGAGCCCATCATAGCTGGTTATCCCAAGCCCGGCCACGCTCAATGCGTGCCAGTCCATGGGTTGTGCTTTGGTCAATCAATCCGCAAGCATGGTGTGCGTGCTACATTGCTGCAACACCACTTGGCCATTTTTAACCATGTCTCGTGCGTAGTGATAACGCACGTCAATGTGCTTTGTTCTTGTGTGCTGCGTCGGGTTATTGGTCAGCACGAGTGAGCCACTGTTGACCTCTTGCACAACTGCAGGCTCTTGCTACGATACGCCCAGCTTCCCTAGCAATCTGCAGAGCCTTACTGCCTCCTTGACCGCCTCGGCCGGTGCGATGTACTCTGCTTCCACTATGGAGGTGGCAATGCAGTCTTGCTTTATGCTGCACCATGAGACCACTACACCAGCGAGGAAGAACACGTAGCCGGATGTGGACTTCCACTTGTCCACATCGCCAGCATACTCTGCATCCATATAGCAGATCAGACGCAAAGGGTCCGCCCGCCCCTTGCCGTTGAGCCTCAAGCGCGCATGCCACGTCGCCTGCAAGTAGCGAAGGATGCGCTTGACCTCCTGCTAGTGTGGTGGCTCTGGATGGGCGATGTACCTGCTCACTTGGCCCAGTGCGTAGGCCAGGTCTGGTCAAGTTGCCACCATGGCATACATGAGGCTGCCCAGTGCCGATTGGTAGAGCACCCCTGCCATATCCTCCCGCTGTTCTTTTTTTTGCGATGCCATTGCCGCACTTAGTTCACAGGTCGTGGATACCAGACTGCCATCTGGTTTGCAGCACCTTGGCCACGTATTACGTGGCCAAGGTGCTGCCTAGGGTAGGTGGCCTACCCTAGCTCAAGTGTGCGCGTCCCCCGGTTCCGCGTGATGCTCACCCCAAGGTAGTACTCCATTTCCCTCTTGTTTGGCGTCTCAAATCTGCTGCTCAGCTGCTGCTTCAGCCGCTCTAGGCTCGGCAGATCCGTCGAGCACAAAATCAGGTCGTCCACGTAGAGTGCGACGATCTGATGGAGCTGTGTGTCGTGCCGCACGTACACGCTGTGATCCGCCTCATAGCCCTTGAAGCCGAGTTGTGTAATGAAGTTGTCCATCTGTTGGTACGGGCATCTAGGCGATTGTTTTAACATGTACAAGGATTTCCGCAGCTTGCCCTCCAGCACCTCCACCCCCTCTGGCACCTCCACGTAGATCTCTTTGTTTAGGATGCCATTGAGGAAGGCCGTCTTTACGTCCATTTGGTGGAGCTCCATGTCCTTCGCAGCCGCCACCGCAAGGATAACCCGGATGATTGTGAACTTGGCGACGGGAGCAAACGTCTCATCGTAGAGCTCGCGGTTACACTGTGCACATCCCTTTGCCACCAACCGTGCCCTGTATTTATCAACCACACCTTCCTTTGTGAACTTGGTCTTAAAGACCCACTTTGAGCCGATGACCTTGGCATCTTTCGGCCTGTCAACCAGCTCCCACGTATCATTTTTTGTGATGGATGCCAGCTCCGATTTGATGACTGCATCCCATTGATCCCCTTCGGGCCTTGCAAGCGCATCTTGCATGGTAGTTGGCTCTGTTGATGCAGCCAGCATGCACCGCTTCATGCTGATCCATCGACCGGTGCTTGCGTCAAAGCGCTTTGTCTCTTTCCACAGCCTCTCAATGTAGCGCGACAATGTTGGTGGTGCATCATCACGCTGCTGCAATCCCTCTGACTCAGCATGCTCTGGTGAATCATCAACCAGATGGTTCCCCGAGGATCTCTCTCGCTCCGGTAAAACATTGCTTGAACGATCGGCGTGTCCGGTTGATTTTCCACCGACATCCGATGCACACTCTACCGGGAGAGCATGCCTTTGCACCCTCGATGCCTCATCTGCTAGAGGCTTCTGGTGGATCTCCTCATCAGCTTGATCATTATCAGAGTCCTCAGCGTTGGCTGCCACCTGTGGTGCACCATCGCTCTCTGATGCCGCATCCTCGACTTTGGCATCCGCCGGCTCCTTCTCATAGTCAAGGAGCTGGAACTACTCCCCCGTCTTCAGAGAGTCCACCATGCCTTCGTCGTTGCTACTGATGTAGCTCTGGTGCTCATCAAACTTGACTTCTCGGCTGTGGATTACCTCCTCCTTGTGTATGTCGTAGAGCCGGTACGCCTTATGTGCGCTCTCATAGCCAAGGAGGAGATACGACTGTGCCCGCGGCTCCACCTTGCTGTCGCGCCTCTACGCAACCTGCACCACCGTGTGTACCTTGTACCCAAACAATTTCAGGTGTGCCACACTTGGCTTGCGCCCGCTCCAAACCTCCTGCAGCGTCTTCCAGCCACTCTTCCCCTTTAGCACTACTGTACGGGTGAGGTTGATGGTGTTTCTCGCCATACGCAGAGCTTCCGCCCCAAAGCTTTGTGGCAATTCTGCATCCACCAACATGGTCCGTACCATGTTGAGTAGCGTCTGGTTCGCGCGCTCTGCCACACCATTTGACTGAGGCAAATAAGGCATAGTTTGTTCCCATTTTATAACCTGCTTCTTCATCCACCCTCTATAGCCCACGTACTCTCTGCCGTTTTCGCAACGTACCGCTCTGACCTTCCGGTCAATCTGCCTCTCCACCACTGCGACATACGCCTTCAGCCAGTCGAGGACCTCGCCTTTCCGCTTCCTGAAGTATACGTAGAGTTTTTCTGTAGTCATCTATGAAGGTGGCAAAGTAACGCTCGCAGCTCTTTGACGCCTTCTTGAATGGCCCACACACGTCGTTGTGCACGACCTCCATCAGGTCCGAGGCGTGATTCACATTCTTGTTGAACAGTTTGCACCGCGCCTTGCCCAAAATGCAAGGCTCCCACTTTTGTGCTTTGCTGCATCTTTCGCCTCTTGTGCACCGTTGATGACCTCCCCTGACCAAGGCAGCTATGTAGTGCTGCGCAGTAGGTAGCTCCCCTCCCTGCTAGAGCTAACTAGAGGCATGCGCAACCCTCTTGTGCATGCCAGCACACTATAATACACACCAGGCCCTTTAGACAGCTTCAGGGCTGGTTGCCAGATTTTATCTGGCCTGTACAGGAGAGAATTCCCAGTAGACGTGGACCCGGAATTCACCGTAAAATCCGTAACTTTCCGTACAGTGCTCCGAATGCAGTGCCGTCTTCACCATATCGGAGATTGACACCAGCGCAGTAATTGCACCTCTCTACGCTCCCCCTCGATTGGTGCGCTGGTGGTTTGAACCGTGTCACTCTTGTGAACTCCCAAAAAATTCCTCAAGTGACTCCCAGAAATCTTCGTCGAGGAATCGGAGCTGAGTTTCCTCTTCGTTGAGTGGAAAATCTGGAAAAATGTCAATGTCAGCTTCTGCACCCGAGGAAAAAATTTCTTCCTCTTGACCTGGTGCCGGGGTCACTTCCTGACCTATTTCGGGTCGACTGACCCTCCTTTCGGTCAGCAGGTTGTAACCGAAAATTGTTGGGTCGAGTTAGGGCCACTCCAGAAAATTTTCGGTTGCCTCATGCAGAAGCAACCTGTCCGGTGCTTCATGAGGATGAAGCTCCGCATGATGGTTTGGTTCCCAGGGCTCGTTCCTGCATCCTTCCTGCACCTTTGGAGTTGGAGAATCTTCCAGAAATAATGTTTCTGGGTCGTCTGTTGACTTTCCAGCCGCTGGGGCAGTACAAAAGTCGCCCTGGACGTTCTGGAGGGCGTCCACAGTGTTTTCAGTTGCGACCTGCTTGTTTGGGCTAGTAACAATTGCTGAAGTGGTACTTGCTGCTTGACAGACCCGCTTCAGACCTCCTTGTCCGCGAGGTGTCGACTTGGAACCGACGTTCTTGGTCGTTTTGTCTGCGGTGGTCGTTCGCACCTGCTTCAACCGAGTCTGGGGCGCGTCTGTCGATTTCGCGGGTGGAGTTGGGGTCCTGATTCGCTTCGAATCCTCGTCGATAACAGTGGGTGCCGCTTGGACTTCTTCCCCTTATTTCTTTTTGCTTTCGGATGACACCCCCATCTGTCTCTCCTCAAATCGGCCATGTTGTTTGCCGACCGGAGAATGTCTACCGCAGGTTTGCGACGGAGGGAGGGATGCAGGCACGAGATCGAGGAGGCATCTCGCGCACCCTCCCCTCCCTTTCTCGCTCGCTTGTTCGCATTTGCCGTATTCGCCATGTTGCTCGCCGCCGTTGCAACTGGTGGAAATCGCGCTTGCGCGCTGGCCCCGTTGAGCAAGCGGGCCCTCGCTTCGCTCCCCCTCGAGCGCTGACGTCAGCGGCAAGGAGGAAGCTTCGCGAGCGGCCGCGGCATCCAGGGCCGCTCGCTCGCTCCGTCGCTGCCATTCCACTTTCTTATTTCGCTCGCTGCTCCCTGTTCCAATCCCGCAGCTGCGCTAGCTGCGATGGCTGCTCCGGCTGCTCGCTCGGCAGCCCCACCTCCTGAGTGCGGCTGTTCCGAACCCACAGCCGTGCTCGCTCCGCAGGCTGCGCCGGCTGCTGCGGTTGCTCGCAAGCTTGCTGTGCGCGTTTTTTGTCTTTTTCCTCCAAGACTTTTCTGCTGCTCGCGACCAATTTTATGGTCGCAGCAAGCTTTTGCAGTTCCAGCAGGTCCCGTATTGACAGTGAGGAATTCTGCTGCGCCGGCGGATCCTCCAGCCGAAAAAGAAAACTGAAGTTGGCTTTTGAACTGCAACTCCTCTTTAACTGGGACAAGCTGCTGTGGTGCTGCTGGGGCTGTTTTAATAAGAAGGAGGCCGCTAAAATTTTTTTGTTGTTCTGTTGGAGCAAATTTTGTAGTAGCTTTTGTGAAATGCCCCGCACCATCCCGAGGTCCACGAAAGCCACGTTGATTTGTTGAATGGCGGCCTGATGCTGTGTCAGATTTTTTTTTGCTTCAGTCGATGTTGTCTCTTGGACCATGAAGCATGTGAGATCCGTGTGCGTAAAGCAGGCTTGCGCGATGGCGGAGCTATGTGTGTTCAACTTCCGTGTTCCCTCCACGACCGGCCGATTCCGCACGTACTGCGAGAGGGTGTTGGAGGTGAGACTACACTGCCCCGTGCACTTGTAGAAAACGTCCTTCGGGACGCTCTTTGTCAGAAAGTCGGCTGCTTGCTTAGTGCCTGACACATGCACGAGTTGGATCGTGCTGTCTTTGACCTTTGAACGGATCCAGTGCCCACAAATGTCGATGTGCTTTGTTCGGCCCTGAAATTTTGTCGAGTTTGCGAGGTCAATCGCAGAATTGTTGTCGACGAAAACTTTCGTCGGCTGCGTTTGAGCGAATCTGATGTCTTCCAGGAGGTTGCGGAGATACGTGACCTCCTGTGCAGCTGATGTAGCTGCCACGTACTCAGCTTCTGCGGAGCTGAGTGTGATGAGGTTCTGTCGCTTGCTGGTCCAGGACACTGCTGCTCCGCCAAGCAAGCACACGAAACCCGTAGTGCTCCGACGGTCTTCCTCCGTTCCTCCAAAATCTGCGTCGACGTAGCACTCAAGGTTGAGGCTGTCTGTCATCCCAAAAACAAGGCTGGTGTCACCTGTCGTCTTTAGGTAGCCTAGAGCTCTGTCGAGCTCCTTGCACGCCACCTCCGTACAGGTCTCGTTGCCGCGTGCTAAGTTGCTTACGGCGAACTGCAAATCTGGTCGCGTACAACTTGCTGCGTGCATCAGCGATCTGACTCTGCTGCGATAGTCGGTCTCGCTCCTCCCCCTCTTTCCCTCATGCGTCAGCTGCTGCTGTGACAGAGGTGTTGGGACATGTCGATCAGGAACGTTGAATCGCTCACAAACTTTGCGAGCGTATGTCTGCTGGCTCAGGCAAAGCGTATGTGCTTCGCGGTCCCGTTCAATGTTCATGCCCAGGTAAAACTCAAAACTGGGCATGAGTGTCACATTGACTTCCTTCGCCATGGCCTTTGCTGTAGCTTTGATGAATTTTGCCGACGGACCTATGATGAGAAGGTCGTCGACGTAGACCAGCACGTAGCAGTCTGGTTTTGTGTCTGGTGATGGCCGATGTAGAAAGAGGCAGTCGTCGTATGCTGAAGGCTCGAAGTCGAGAGACTCCAGCACTTCTTGCAGCTTCCTGTACCAAAGTAGGGGGCTTTGCTTCAATCCGTACAAACTCTTCACCAGCTTGCACACTCTACCACTCCCGTCGTCGTAACCCTCTGGTTGCTTCATGTAGGCGGTCGTATCCATCTCACCATGCAGAAAAGCATTTTTTACGTCGAGCTGCTGCACCTCAAAGTCCATCACTGCTGCAACCGCCAGCATGATGTGGGCGGTGGTGTAGCGACTCACGGGAGTGTAGGTGTCGAAGAAGTCTTTCCCTTCAACTTGCGTGAATCCCTTTGCCACGAGGCAAGCCTTGAACTTGTCAATGCTCCCATCGGCTTTTGTCTTGATGCGAAACACCCACATCACCCCCATAGGGCGAGAGCCAGATGGAAGCTCCGTAAGCTCCCAAGTCCCCTGATCCATGAGACTCTGGTACTCTGCGTCAAGTGCTGCCTTCCATTGTGCAGCATGCTCGCCTTGCAGAGCTTCTTTCAGAGTCTTGGGTACAGGCGGTAGCTTGCTTGCTGACACGAGAGCTGCGAGGTGCGTTGTGGTGAATTCCGCCAGGACATCACCCGCCTCTTTGTAAATGGAGCAGGCCGTGATAGCCAGATTTGCTTCATTGATCTCCTGCTCTTCTTCCTGTTGTAACTGCTGTCGCAGGAGGCGTGTGAGGCGCCCCGGATGCCGAGAAGCTTCATCATGTGGTTTCCCCGCCGCATGCGCACCATTCTGCATTCCCACGGCCTTCGTTTTGTCATGAGGTACTACGAGCGCCTCATGATCAGTGGTGATGCGTTCGTCCCGGCGAGTGTCGAGGGCCACACCCGGGGCCACCGACTGCTGATCTGCCTTATCCAGATCAAGAAGGGTGAGTGGCACACTGTCAGCTTCCCCCTCCTCTAGCGTCTCCACGTAAGAGTCGTATAAAGTATGGAGTAGAGCGGGCTCACTAGACTGCTTAGTCTCCCAAGCAGAGCGCGTCAGGTTCTCGAAGAAGATAGCGTCTCTGCTGGTGATGATGCAATGGGAGTCTATGTCGTAGAACTCCCACCCCTTCATGTTGGAGCTTTGTCCGAGGAAGACCCCCCATGTTGCTTTGTCTGCTAGCTTCCGTCGACGTTCCTTTGGGACATGGAACAGGGCCATGTACCCAAAGGTGCGAAGCATGGTGATGTCGGGCTTGTCATCATGCCATGCTTGGAATGGAGTCATGCTTGGTAGCGACACGTGTGGAACGCGGTTGCGTACCCATACTGCTTGACGTAGTGCAAACGGCCACCACGAGTTGTCGAGCTGCGCACCAAGCAGCATCGACTTCAGCGTCTCCTGCATCGTGCGGTTTTCCCTCTCTGCTACACCATTCTGCTACGGTGTGTATGGCGTGGAGAACTGCTGCAGGATGCCAAGATCCTCCAGCTGCATGGAAAACTCTGTGCTAGTGTACTCACCAGCACCATCAGAGCGTAGAACCTGTAGTTTCTTGTTGCTTTGCCTCTCGGCCATCGCGAGCTACTTGAAGAAGCATGCTGTAGCTTCGTCTCTTGTTCGGAGTGGATAGCTCCAGACCATCCTTGTGGAATCGTCAACGAAGAGCAAAATGCAGTGATGTCCTCTGTAGAATGTGGCCGTTGGTAAAGGTCCACAAATGTCGGTGTGGACCAGCTTCAGCTTCTGGCTGACGTCGCACTTCGTAGCCAGAGGAAACATCTGTCGTGTTAGTTTGGCCCGCACGCAGTCTTCACAAGGTTCTGCTCCGTCCTTGCTGCCACCATCCTTGATATCAAGTCCATTCACCTGTTCGTGCTTCTGCATTGTCTGTACGGTTTGGTTGCTGATGTGGCCGAGCCGTTTGTGCCACAAACTGAGGTCTGCGCCAAAAACCTGGTGGAGACTAGCTGCTGCGAAGGGCGTATCTGGCCCTTTTGATTGAGCTGGTGCTGCAAAGTCCAGCTCTATCATGCCGTGCGGAAGAAGGCGACCTTCGGCGAAGGTCTCGCTTTCACGGATCTTCAAGATGACATGCTGTCCATTGCTGACGATTCGCGCGCCCCTCTTCATCAGCTGCCCGAGTGACAGGAGGTTCACCGCGATCTCAGGTATGTACAACACGTCCCCGAACTTGACCTGGGCACCGTCGTACCCAGTTACTGTCATCTTCCCTTTACCCAAAACAGGCACTTGCCACTTGTTCGCAACGGTGACGAAGCCTTTGGAGCAGGGTTCCAGCTAGTGGAGGCAGGCCTTGTCATGGGTGATATGTGAGGTGCACCCACTGTCAAGGTACCACACGTAGGTGGAGAGTACCAGCTCATCACTCTGCTTAGTTGAGAGCTGGAAGACAGATCCTGTGTAGTCGAACTGCTTCTCCTTGCCTCCATCCTGCTTCCCGTCTCTTTGTTCACGCCTCTCTCACGCTGCTTCTCCTTACTGCCAGCTGCCTTCTTCTCCCCCTTTCCTCCTGAGTTGTTTGCTCTGTAACGTTGCTGTCGCCTTGCTTGTTCCTCATCCCACATCCTTTTCCTGCACTCCCGCTTCATGTGCCCAATCTTCTTGCAATAATGGCACTCCACTGCAAGACGTGACCCTGCATTCTGGCCGCCTGCACTTCGGGTGCTGGCATTTGGTCCAGAGTGGGCGGACGACTGGGTGGACGCGGAGTTCCTCGTGGACTGGCTGTTCCGCGAGGGTTGAGCAGTGGACACGGCANCCTCTCTCACGCTGCTTCTCCTTACTGCCAGCTGCCTTCTTCTCCCCCTTTCCTCCTGAGTTGTTTGCTCTGTAACGTTGCTGTCGCCTTGCTTGTTCCTCATCCCACATCCTTTTCCTGCACTCCCGCTTCATGTGCCCAATCTTCTTGCAATAATGGCACTCCACTGCAAGACGTGACCCTGCATTCTGGCCGCCTGCACTTCGGGTGCTGGCATTTGGTCCAGAGTGGGCGGACGACTGGGTGGACGCGGAGTTCCTTGTGGACTGGTTGTTCTGCGAAGGCTGAGCAGTGGACACGGCAACGCTCACACCTTGGTAAGTCGCATTGCTTAGGATTCTCTCCTTCTCTCTTGTCATCTGCCGGCCGCGTTGCTCTGTCAGAAGCATCTTACAAACGTATGCTTCTGTGAGCTCTGCTTCATGCTTGAACTTGAGTACCTTCCGGACGTCTTCCCAGTCCCCAATCAGACCGTTGAGGAGAAAGGTCACGAACACAGGCTCAGAGACTGGAGCGTCTGTCATTGCGAGCTGATCGCGAAGTGACTTTGCTTTGTTGATGTAGGATTCGATGTTTTCAAAGCTATTGAGGTTGATGTGCAACAGTTCCGTCAGGAGGTGAGACTTGAAGGTTGAATCGCCAGACATGTAGGTCCGTAGTAGGTAGGACCAAGCCTGGCGTGCTGGCTCAGCAGTTTCCTCGTACATCCGTATGGCCTGTTGGATGCGAGGAGTCAGATGGTCGTCCAGCACCATGAAAGCAGCTCTGGTGAAGTAGTTGTACTCAGCCACCACGTTTGACAGCGACCCTGGAGGCGGAGGCGTGTAGTAGCCGTTATAGAACTTCCAGATGCCGTGTATCTGGGCCGCTTGTTTGAACTTGTGCGCCCAGTGCGGGAAGTTCTCACCATCGAATTTGTCAACCCTGAGCTTGTGTAGATGTAGTGAGGCTGCTGCTTGGGGCACACTATCCTCCAGGCCTTGGTACGCTTTGCCTTGTGCTGCCGCATGTGGGAGTGGCACAAAGCCTTGTGCCATTGGCTGCGGCCCTTGTGGTGGTACTGCTGCTCCTGCGTGAACTGGTGCTGGTTGTGCCGCAAAGGGTTGCGACCCTGGTGCATGGTGCACCGGCTGGTAGTGTGCCACGGGTGGCACCATCGGAGCTGGTTGTGGCTGTTGAGCCACAAACGGCTGTGGCATGCCTCCTTGTGGTGCTGCTACCGGCTGCACTTGTGGAGACATGGCTGGTTGTACGACTGGGGGAGGGCTCACTTGAGGCAGATGTGCAAACGATCCTTGTGAACCATGTTACCACTGCATGTGCTGTTACTGTTGCTGCTGTTGCTGAAGCTGCTACTGTTGAAGCTGCTGTTGCTGAGCCCATGCCAGCTCCTGCTGAAGTTGTGCAATTTGGGCTGCTTGAGCCGCATGTGACTGTTGTAGCTGTTGTGTCTGTGATGCTTGAGCAGCATGGGTAAGCTGCTCCTGTTGACGTAGGAGCTCTTGAGTGGCAATCTGCTACCTCAGCGCCTCCCTCTCATGCTCCACAGCTTGACGTGCTGCGGCTTCTTGTTGCGCCATGCGTTGCGCCTCATCAGCCAAGCGTTGCGCCTCTGCAGCTTGGCGTTGTGCGTGGTCTGCGACATGGCGCCCCTGCTCTTGGCCCATGCGCATGCCATGCAAAACTGATTGGTCATCAAGTGCAGGAGAAGCTGATTGAGCGTTCTCCTCTTCCATGTTGCTCGTGCTTCTGTGCAAGTGAAACGCCGCTCACGCGCGTGAAGTGGCGTCACCTTTGCCTCTGGCTCAGCACTTGTAAAGGGCTGGTGGAGAACGTCTCCACCACCAACGTTGTCTGCTGCTACTACTGCTACAAACTGCTGAGAGCACCGCCTAGTGCTCTAATACCATGTTGATTTTGTGATTGAGGCAGCAAGGGCTAGGACCCTTGCTGGTAGGATCCTTGGGTGATCAGCAGTGCAGCATGTACAATAGCAGGGCAAGGGTTGGGAATCTGGACTGAAATCTTGATTGATACAAAGTACAAGTATGGTACATGGAAAATCCTAGTCAAGCTAGGCTAGCACAGCTCGTGGCCCACAGAGGGGCAACGCCTTGCCAGGCCGTCAAGGCCGTCGTGGCAAGGGTCTTGGCGCAGTCTCCAGGTTGACTTGCCTCTAGGGTAGCCTCCACCCAGGCTGGCAGGCCTTGCCAGGCTTACAGGGGCCTTGGAGGGATCTCCAGCAGAGTCTTGGTCTGGGCTCCAGAGTCAGAGGCTCGAGCAGAGCTGAGTTCTTGTAGAAACCTGAGATGCTGAGATAGATCTGGACTGAGAGGAGCTTCCCCTTTTATACCTGTGGTCCTGGCAAGTTGACCACTTGAAGGAGAAGCTTCCTTCAGGTGGTTCAGGTCTGTTGCCTCTTGGGGAAGCTTCCTTCCATGAGAAGCTTCCTGTAGGTCAGAGTTGTTACTGGCATCCCTGCAGGTTCAGAGAGAAGCTTCCTTGTTGAGGAAGCTTCATCAGGTGTTCAGGTGCAGCTTCCCCAGGAGGTTGCTTGCTCTGTAGGCTTTTCTCTGACGGCCGTTGATCTTGCCATGCTGTTACATCAGATCCGTCAATCAGGTGCCTCCTGAAGCTTGTACCAGATTGGCCCATGCGGGTTGAAGGGCCCAGGCTCCATGCATGAT
>SZWC01007908.1:0-25713 GCA_023375785.1 Penium margaritaceum
ATATAGATATAGATATAGATATAGATATAGATATAGATATAGATATAGATATAGATATAGATATAGATATAGATATAGATATAGATAAAGATATAGATATAGATACAGATATAGATATAGATATAAACATAGATATTGTATCCTTTTTGGGCTGTTTTGTGACTAACTATGGAACCAAAACATAGGCCCTTTGAATTGTCATTATAAGAAGGATTTGCGAATGTTTGCCTCAACCCTTTTGGCTCAGACAAACCGCATCACAAATCGACTTCATAGGGCATATTTGTAAACATGCAACTTAATCCTACTTCTCCCACGTGGCATTTCCACGCAGGAAATAGGACCCTAGCTTTATTCTAGGAGTGGAGGAGGAGTGACGCGATGGATTTTCCCTCACGTACTCCTTTCTCCCTAAATCCGGCCACGGGTTATTTTTCGTGCTTTCGTTCCTTGAAACCTGAGCCTCGAGTACCGGAAGTACCCAATGATTATTTAACGACCATTATTAATTGGAAAAATCCGTACACTACATTCCTACCCCTTTTCTCCGAACTGACCCGGTTTTTCTTTGCTCATGGAGGTTTGATCATCGCGTACTTCATGATGTAAATCAAAGAGCAAGATGTGCAAACAAGATCATATGTGTGAACTCTTATCATCCGCAACACGGTTTTGTCACGTTCATGCACAATCAGCCACACACTTGTGGTTTTGTGATTATGATCATTTGCGTACAATATCCAGTGTTGATTGCTTGGTCCCATGGCTCTTGCCAAGATGACATGCGTACAATCCTTGTACGTTCTTCACAAATGTTGGTGAGTCTTCACCAAAACCTCATCATACGTGTGTATCGATGGCATAGTCGATGAATTTTGTGACCTATGTTGTCAACGATGTCATGGCAGTTTGGTAGAGGGTACATAGGGTGAATTTTCCTATATTCCGAGTGGTACGTGTTCAACAAGCTGTTGTGGTGATTCCCTTTCCCTCTTTGCAAGGAGCTTCCCTACTACCAATTAAGCGGGTGTCCCTGTGAAAGTTTTCGAGGTCCACACAACACTTCCCATGTCGTTCGGACGTGATCTTTTCCAAGGGGTTGTTATCGAGGTGGTAACTCCCCGCAACATTATCAATACATACAATCCAAGATGTTGACATCAATTCTCTTGGATTGTAACCACGTGTTCATGACTAGGCATAGTTCTACTTGACCTCTTTCAGCACCTGTGGGTTGGTTGGCTGAACTCAACCAAGCTCCACGAAGCCCGTGAAACTCGCATGCTAGTTCTATCTTAGGTTTTGGAGGCACCAGAGTCCTAAGACATGGTTACTGAGCACACTTATTTTTCCCTTCAAAGATTGCACTCATATTTGAAGGAGGCAGAATTAGTCGGCTGGCATGCGTAATTGTTTTCAACGTCCGTCATTAGACACGACAATGCTCCGACCTAGATGATCTTGGCTTCAACCATCATTTCCTCATTTATGTCTGAAATGGGTACCGTAGGCTGCCGCTCACGTCCCTATCAAAAGCACAAAATGTTTGAACTAGGTTCGCTTAGATAACCAATCTCAACGACCATGGATTCTATTCACAAAAGAAGTATTGGTATTCACCAAACGGGTGTAACATGATCACAATCATTGTGGAACTAGTTGGACCAACACCTTTGAGGTGTCAATTCCATGTAATTGTGATAAAAAAAAATCTGAATCACATCAGTTATCCTTGAACAACAAGTTCAGCAACAACTAGTTATAATTATATGCTCTCGTTTAAGGGTTCCATTCAAGAACCCGTGAATGGATTGTGTTTGCCAAGTTACAACAATCTGTGTTGCTTCAATGTCTTCTATTTTTTAAATTCGGTACTTCCACTCAATAGAGTATTTTTCATCTCCAACGCACTTGTAGAGGGTATCTTCCTCATCGAAGACATGTGACAAACCACCACAATCCTTGATATTATCATAGCATCATCCAAAAACATATTGTACTTGCATTTGGTAATGTACATCAATTGAACCATCCACAAAACAAAGGGGCTTGAGTCACTTCACCATGACCTTTCAGGTGTGAAAAGCATGGTTCAACTACATCGTAGTCATTATGATCTCTCTTGAAGATTAGTTTTGTTCTAACAAATTGGATAAATGGTGCTACACCATGTCTTTGATATGATCGGAATCCATACACATGATGTTTGAAGAGTTTGACGAACACGACCAGTGTACCGTGTCACCATGCTCTTAACTTTGAGACGTTTCTCCAAACATTGAAAGAATAGGATGAGAAATATCGTTTTTTTAGGTCGATCTTCAAGAGTCATATCAACATTTTGGTTACGATGCATTGGTCATTGTTTTGCCTCAATGTTGATCATGATTCGTTATATGGTCGGTTGGACCACAAAGATGTAGGCTCTAACACACTGTTAGCTTCAAGCTATTGACTTATAGATCGTCTCATGGTCATTAGCTTTGAGCGCAACACCTTGACCCTGTCGTGATCACAAATATTTCGTAGTTGGTTTGTGGAAATCTTTGAGATTATTTTATTTCTCTAGAGCACTATTAGTAGAAAATGAGTATTTTCTCGTTTTCTCTAAAATGGATTTTTTCAAAACTAGATTTTTACGAACTGTGGATGAATTTGTGTCATCTACATCAGTTCACGCACCTTTTTCTATCAATTTCCATGACATGTTCACTCATCGAGTGATGATAGACTGAAGGTGTCGCCTTCAAATTCGTTCACTTTTGACATTCGGTCAATCTTATCATACACCAAAATTGATTCTTCCGAACTTCGAATACTGCACTACGGCGTCTCAAATCATTGAGGAACCATCGAAGAGTCTCCGCCCCTCTTTGGTGCATTTACCAACCCCCTTGACAATAATCCTTGTCTTCTGAACAGGGTTGTGATCAAACTCATGTACCTATTGTCGTCCATACCAGTCAGGTAGCAAGATTTGTATCCATCACTTATTGAGTGATATGACGTTAATGGGTTCGCCATTGAGTATTAATTCAGGCATGTCTTCCTTGACACGTTCAATGATGGACCGATGTATGATCGGCCATGAATGATGATGCACATAACGTCTGAAAGGTACTGTTACGTCTCTCACACACTTTGTATAGACAGCACGATGTCAATCCTTGAGGACAGAAGTTGGCGTGCTGACACACTGGGTCTTTTCAGCATCTAATGACATAGTCATGAAATGGGTTGAGTCATGAAATGATCGCATTTGCATTTGGATATTGTAGTTCAATAGGTCATGCGACTATTGTAGCACACGTCCTACACCCATTAAACCACTTGTTTGGTACAATGGTGTCGCCATTTTTATGTAAAACATCAGCTGCTATCTTGAGCTTATTCAAATGTCATAAAACCGTTCTGATAATTTGTCCGTCTAACTCATCCATAACTGGGTGTTGTGATTGACGCACTACCACTTAGTGGATAAGGTGTTTGTGCATGTCGTACACGTTTTTCACGCATGCTGTGCACTTAACTTTACATGGCTGAAGTACAAGGACATGAATTATATACCATGATCCATTGAATCGTGTGTTGTCTCTGTTACGTAATCATGCTCGCTGACCCCTTGCAGTCATGCAAGCCGTGCATATTTTGGATATGGTGCTCAACTGACTTGGCTTTTGTAGCACAATCCATTTATGGACACGGAGGAGTTCGTCCACCTTTAGCATGGTCCAAATTTCGAGGAAATCATCCTCGTTACACATGTGATTTATCCTTTAAAGTTTGTTTTGTACTCTTCTCGAAAGAAACCTTCCATATTGCTCTTGGCAAGGCAAAGTTTTGAACTTCCAATGGTCATCACTATTGGTAACGATTGAGATCATGTGATATTATGACCATCCTCGACTTCGTCGAGATGCCTTGGTAGCTTCAAACGGCATGTTTCCGATACTTTGAATTACTCGTTTGACGCACTTGTCCATAGAACCACTTCGCGCATAGATCGTATGCTTTCATTTGGGTGTTTTTTGCAATCTAGCTTTACGAGGCAACGAGTTGGCTAGTTTTTGCTATTTGATACAACGGGTTGCAATCAACACACATGATATGTGTGAAACTGGCATCATACAACATGTGTCGTATCGTGAATACTAGCATAGCTAGCCCAATTGTAACTCATGGCCATAGTGCGTTCGGCACTCGCATGAGTGGTGCATTCGGCACCTATGACAAAAGTGCAACCCACAGCTTTTGTCAATTGTGCAATCGTCGTCTATGGAAATGGTGCATTTGACATTCATGTCAACGATTAAACCGAAGCACCTTTCCACCATGCATTCAGCGTTTCTTGGGATTGTGCGATCGACACTCGCGTGAATGCTACAATTGCATCTCCCATGTTGGTCATGCTCTCAGTGCAACCGGCACTTAATTTTGTGCGCTTCACCCTTGTGCAGAGATTTTCACCATCACGTGTGTGTTGAGTGCGATCGGCACCCAATCTCTCCTTTCATCAAAATCCAAGCACAAATGACTTGCCTTGTATCCTTGGTGCAATTGGCATCCATGTGGGATTGCACCGGCCTTTGCTTTGGTCAAGACTCTGCCAACCATGTGTAGTGCGTTCTGCACTAGCATCATAGATGCTTTCAGCAATCGTGATTAAAGTGCAACTAGCACTTTTTCACGGGTGTGTTGCACACCGAAAAATGTTTCTGCAACCAGCACTTGTTATGTTTCTTGTAGTGCAATCGGGACTTACATGGATGACTTGGTCCATGTCTGTGTACCTGTGCAATCAACACTCATTTGTGTTTTCTACACATTTTGCATTGTTACAACGAGTAGGTGAGTCTTCAAGTGGCCACAGAACATATGGTGCCTTCATTTTTTTCTTCTTTTTTATCTAGATCAAGAAGTCTTCTTGATGTATGTCATTGTTGTGGTTTTGCAACCCAGTGTCATAGTGACTCCTTTCTGCAAACAAAATTGTTTAGCGCATGTACGCCCTACTTTGAGCCATGTTGTGGCTCTCAAAGATCACTCCATTTGGTTTTTCTCACGTAATACGCCAAACTTTGAGGTTAGTTCAAAAACATTTAGGCATTGTCGGTACTGAATTTCTTGCATTGAAACTTTATAAAGTGAGTTTCGTCCACATTTAGGCACTGTCGGTTTCCCTCCTTTTTGTGCTTCGGAATAGAAAAGAAAAAGAAAATCAGAACTGTTGATTTTTGGAAGAGCTCAATAAGAGCTTCTATTTTTGCGTCAAAACTCATGGTAAACTTGACCACACACCCGGGTTTGACCACAAATGTTTTCACCGTTTTGAACGTTCTTGTAAACGGTTAATATAGAATTCCTCGACTTGAGGATTCATAGACAATGAACATAATTCTGGCACATCAAGTGCCTTTTTTTTCTTCTTTGGGTTTGATGCTTGAAATTTTTAAGCTTCACCTGGTGCTGTGTTGGGCTAACTATCTGTCTTCCCATTTTTCCATGAACATGAAAATTATTTAAGAAAATATTTGAGAACTTCTCAAAACATTATAGATTTTAGACCTGGCTCCTTGCCAGTTTTGACGGTGGTCAGAACTGGGTTGAAACAAGAAAGCTATCTCTTCTTTTGTGGGCCAGCCATGAAGCCTGAGTAGGAAAACAAAAAGATCACACAGATTTTTGAACCAATGGCCTCCGAGTCACCGACGGGGAGTCAATCTTTTGTGCTACTGACGCACGCCTTGTAGTGGCCAAAGTTCTGTTTCGTTATTGCGCTCTTTGTGGCTGGCCATCACCTGTCCCAGTCGAGGAAGGAGGGAGGAAACTTCCTCTTATCCTCTTCTTCTCCAGCCTGCCCGGCTGGAGATGGGAGGTGGTCCCCTTCGAGCCCCTTTGGCGCAAACGTTGCCATGGGAGGGGAGAGGGGGGGAAGGGATTGGGGGAAGATGTCCCCTCACCTCCTCCTTGGCGCCATCGACACCATGAACAAGGGGGGGAGGGAAGAAGACGCTCCCCTCGTGGCGTTGCCAGTGCCATGAACAAGGGAGGGGAAAGGGACTCCAGTCCCTCTCCTCCCCATGGGCTCCGTCGATGCATAGGGATGTGGGGGGGAGAGGGACTCCCATCCCCCTCCTCTCCTTCGGCTCCATCGGCGCACTGGAGGGTTGGGGAAACTGGGGTTCCCGTCCCTCTCTTCCCCTTCGGTGCCGTCGCACAGTGGAGGAGAGGGGGGGGAGAGGGACTCCCGCCTTTCTCCTCCTTGGGCCATCGGCCCAAGCAAGAAGGGGAAGAGGGGAGGGGGGGTGGATGCCCTCTCTCCTTCCATATGGGCCGTCGACCCACGTGAGGGGGGGTGGGAGGTGGGATCTCCCCCTCACTTCCTCTTGGGCCGTCGGCCCTTATGAGGGGGGAGGAGGGGAGATCGCCCCCTCTGTTCCCCTTGATCATTCGGCCCTTGCAAGGTGGGAAGGAGGAGGGATCACCCCTCTCTTCATTCGCGGGCCTTTAGCCCGAGTAAGAGAGGCGGAGGGGTAGAACTATCCTCCTCCTCCCTGTCTCATCTTTGGCACACCAAGGAGGAGACGGGTGAGCCATCTCACCCGCTACCTCTCGGGCGGAGTTTGTAGTGGTTTGTTTTTTCTTGGAGAGCTCTTGGCTCATCGACGCGAGCCTTCCAATTGTTCCTCGAGGGTCGCTCGGTCGCTCCACCGATCGGGCGGCGTTTGGTCGGACGCGTCCAAACATTGTTCTCTCGATGTAAATGTAGGATCGACGGGTAGCGATCATTTTGACAAGATGCAAACAACCCGATGAACCTTTAAATATGTTTTTGCGGAAGCTTTGGCTCTGATGCCAATATAATAGCCGTGGGCTGTTTTGCGGCTAATTATGGAACCAAAATGTAGGCTCCAAGAATTGTCAGTCCAAGAAGGAGTAGTGAATGGTCGCCTCAGCCCTTTTGGCTGAGAAGAACCGCGCCTTAAATGGACGTAGTCGTCATAGGGCATATTTGTAAACATGCAACCTAATCCTACTTCTTCCACGTGGCATTGCCACGCTTGAAATAGGTTACCTAGCTTCAGTCTAGGAGTGGAGGAGGAGTGACGCAATGGATTTTCCACCGCGCCTTCCTTTCTCCTCAAATCCGGCCACGAGTTATTTTTCGGGCTTTGGCTCCTCGAAACCTGAGCCTCGAGTACCCAAAGTCTCTGATAATTATTTAACGATAATTTTTAAAAGTAAAATGGGACGTACGCTACAGATATAGATATAGACATAGACATAAATATAAATGTAGATATAGATAAATATAAATACATAGATACAAATCGATATAGATACAGATATAGATAATGCTAAAAATTTAGATATAAATACAGATATAGATATAGAAATCGATGTATAAGTAGTTTTAGAGATACATATAGATATATATAGATTTATACGGATGTAAACATTATTATTGATATGGATGGATTTGCATATATATTATATGAATGAATAAATGACAATTAAACAAAGTAAAAAACGAAGCTTTGGTTTTTGTTTTGATATTAATTTAAAGTGATATAAATTTCTACATGAATGCATAAGGAAATTAAGAAAATTGAAAATATTTTGAAGGATGAAATGGATGAAGATGTATTCAAGGTATTAAAATAATCCAAATGATTTTTTTTAGAGTTTCAATAATAAGTTTTAAGATAATTCAAAATGAAAATGATTTTTGTATTTTTTTTAATGAAAACTTAGTTTGTTATTATTATTGAGACCTCTAGGATGATGGGAAAAGGTGTTGTTTTGAAATTTTGTTCCTCAAAATTGTAGATTTCTCTGATGAACAACCATTTTCAATGGTTTTAGAGGCTTCCATTCCACTTTGGAATGAAGAGAGATATTTTTATTGATTGATCAGGAAAATGTCCCTGATTTGTATTTTGCATGGTTGAACATGCGTTTTTGTACTTGCATTGTGTGGAAATCAATTGGAAATTGAAACTCGTACGGGGATGGATGCATTCTGAAACTCAGCTCTTCGATTGGACACTCATGTCGGCTTTAGCCGGCGTTATATTCTTCTTTGTCATCATGATTTTCCTCTAAATACGTGTTGTTGTGATGGCCACCACGATGAAGTTTTGTTGCACGTATATGGGCCACGTCTGGTAGCGACCCAATGAGGAGGCCGAATAAGGCTAAAAACGAAAAATCCGGACTTGGACAACCAGGATGCTTGACCTTCACTTTACCGGATCAATTTTCCGGACAGATGAATTTCTGGTCATGGTGGCCGAACCAATGAAACAGCATTATCCAGTACGACTGAGTAGCACAACGGCCTGGATTTAACACTTCGCCCCTCCATTGAAATGTAGCTCTATTTCAAAGTGCGACCGGGTAGGACAATTGTCTCGATGTAGCGTAGGACATACTTTCCCCCTCGATCGGAACATCTGTCCGACATTCAATCCATGCCGTGCATTTCTTCAGTCGGTTTGTGAAAAGAGGCACGAAACTGCTGAAACCTTGCTATGTGATTGAATAAGCCGATCGGGAACACTCGAACCGCCGATCCTCAGCCTCAGTTGTAGATCTGCCAATATATTTCATGTATTCCGTGTCCGAAGTTGTTTATTTTTCCTTATTCGGCCTCCTTATTGGGTCGCTACCAGGCGTGGCCATGTTGTCGCATCTGTTACCGCGCGTGTATGTACGCATTTCCTGGTTAGCGCGCGTGGATTAAGTCCTCACTGAACCTTAAATGTTTTGAACGGCCTCAACCAGTCTGGACGTTTTCTTCAAACCTGCCACATCCGAGTGAAATGTCGCTTGCGAGCCCGCCCTTCTGCGTTGCGGCGCAAGGGGAGGTACGCCAAAAGAAGGTGACCAGGCACGGCCCCCGTTACCTAGCGGCTTCCGGCGCCCCTCATGAATAATCGACGACTCGAACGCAAGACCACACGAAGAAAACCGGCACACAGCAGTCGCTCGCATGCGCCTCACGCTGTCGTCACGTAGCCTCCAGGTTGCGGCTCAGCCTATCGCGGAAGAAGCGCCAATTCTTTTTCGTTTGAGGAGAGGATAACGCCGCAGCAATAGCAGTACCTCTACCTCCTTGCAGACCCAAGCGCCATTGCTCCGTGGGGTAGCCCAAAAAGCAAAACAAACAAGAGGCAGGTGTTGCACGCAAAGCGTGCATAGGGTTACATAGTAACCGAGCAAAAGGTTTCATATTAGTATCTCTTTAGAGGCTAAATAATTGCCCGCAATCTGGACCACATAATGGAAGGTTTTCCATGAGAATTTACCTCGTCCGTGGAAGCCAAAACTGGTTGTAAATGGACTGCCAAACTGTCACCCGCATTCGTTCAAACTATTTTTTTTTGGTTGGCCCATGTGTGCTCTTAAACATTGTGTATGGTTTGGGCGAACTCTTCTTAAATTACTTCAAGCAATGCTGGATTTATTCCAGCCTGTGTGGATGTAAAAGCGAAAAAGAAATAACCAAAAATTGACCGAATGCGCTTGAAGATACACCATCATGTAAAACAATTCACCAACATATTGAAGAAAAACCTCTGAAGGCATTTATTCTCGGTCTCTTTTATGAATATAGTTCTATCTGATGATGAATTCATTTATATGAGATGAATATGTTCTTTTATTGTGAACATGATAGTTTCACACATCTATTATGAACTTCACAAAAAAAATGATCTTTGACAAATCTGGATGAATTTTGGATGTTTCCTTATGCTATAAAGAATAATATGACCTAATTATAGTCAAAATTAAATTTATTTACCTTCGTCTATAACTTTGGTTGAATTTCCTTTCTTTCATATGCATGTTCACCCTGTTTGAAGTCGGGTTCACGAGTCTAAAGAGTTTGTCATGACGACCAGTCCCGTGAAACAGGACAGGGCGAGGCCAAGGAGGAGCGACATAGAGGAGAAAAAACAACATTAAATTCTGCTCGCCAGTGGACTCGACGGGCTGGACCCATCCCAACGTACAGTCCTTACCCTTCTGTCGTGGCGTCGGACTTGTCATTCCGTACTATCCGGGGTCTGTCCGGACGTCTAGGTTGATGTCCGTGATGTTTTTTTCGCAGGCCGACCTCAGCTGTGCGTCCGCGGACGTGGGGGGGCATACAGTCCTACAAATTCTTGCACCCTGATTGGTGGATACGTCAGGAAAATGACGGATCCACCAATCACGATTTTCTTGAGCATCTTTTGCAGTGCGAAGCGATTGTAATAGGGTTACTATGTAACCCAAAAAAGCCAAGCGCCATTGCTCAGATCCTGCTCCGATTCGTAAGCCCGCAGTGTCGCGTCCGCTCACCATCAACCGCCGTAGGAAAACAACGGTGCGAGTTGTATGGAAACGCCTCAAAGTGAAAGCGTGAATGTGAGTGGCCATGATGAGTAACAGTTCGGTGGCGCTTCTGAGGACACGGAAATGGTGGAAGAGGCGATATGAGCCGTTAGCCTGGCCTACCAACCGGTCAAAAGCGGTATACGAAAGAAAAGTGCTGCGCATTAATCCACCAATGTTCCCTTTTTGGAGCAGTTTCACGTGGCTGCCAGTGCACCCACGCGAACGATCTCTTTCCATCCACGCTGCATAATGATGGATCCAACGGGAGCTGCCGTGAGCTGCTGGTTACACTTCGCAGGCCGTGGCGGGCCAGCAATGCTGGGGGAATAGGCGTTGATCCCTTTGAACTGTAAATGTCCATCAGAAAATAACGACATCATGCTGGAAGACATCTCTCTGCAAATTTCTTCTTCCTTTCCCCGTCCCACAAGAATGGACAGCCCACCCACGTCTCTCCAGTGTTTCTCTCTCTGCACCTTTCTCCTAACCATCTCTTGCGCTCCATTGGACGGCTTCAGTTTTGCGTGGGCAAGGTGGAATAGGGCTTTTTACTTGTGGTGTGGGCCAAGTAAGAAAAACTCAATCAGACACAATCACCAAGAGCATGAAGTTACGATTGATACTTTGGCAGATCACGACGGACACTACCCCACTCTCAAATTCCAATGCTGCAGTCCTGTGGCGGATGCTTATAGCAGCGTGCAACGACACCTTGCGCTGGTAATTGGTCAAGCGTTTGGATGTATCCGGAAAGATCCCAGTGCACAGCTGGATCCGCGTGTATCTGATTCATTGAGCTCGCGGACGTCATTGCACTTGTACGCCGACATTGCAAAATGGCGGATTGCACGCGCGCACCAGGCATGTTGCGAGGCTTCTACCGATGGATATGCATAGAGTTTTTTTTTTTTTTTTGGCCTTCGCCACGGAGGAAAAAACCCCAACCGCACCTTGCGCACGCCACCCCAAACGTGCTTTGGCGATGACTTAGGCTAGAGCCCGTCATACTCCTTAGAAGGAGCCGGTGTAGGCACCATTTCAGGTAGTGTGGGACTTGAACCCACTAACCAACCTTCGCCGCNGGGGGGGGGGAGTTGGGCATAGATGAGAAGAGAGTAGGTAGATGTGTAGGGTGGAAACCTATCTTCCACCCGGCCAAGGGAAGGAGGGGTGTAGACAGGTGGGAAGTTGGGGGTTGTTTGAGGGGCAGCAGATGGGGAAATTTTGGGATTCACTCCAGAAACGTCGGCGATGCCTGTCGTTAGGTAGGGCCATGAAGGCCAAAGAGAGGGAAGCCTTGGTGTGGTGGCGAAGAGCATTGGTGAATTTGCGGAGGGGCCAGAAGAAGGTGCGGAGTTTAGCGTCGCATCGTCTTTGCCAAATTGTGTAGATGTAGAGAGAGTGGAAGACATTCCACAGGCGGGGAGTAGGGGTGGGGAAAGGGAGAGTGCCAAACAAAAAGGAGTACCACGGAGGGTCATCAATGTGGAAAAAACGTCGAAAGAGGTAGCGCATGTAGAGGCTGATGTCTGTGAGGTGTGGGCAATGGAGGAAAATGTGTAATGTGTTTTCGAGACTATGGCAAAAAGGACACAGCTGGTCGTCATCATCGAGGATAGGGGACATGCATGTTCCACTTTGAAGGGCATGACATGCAATACAAATTTTTATGTCCCTAGCTTCAGGTGGTGCCCATGCGTAATGGATGCTCATGAGCACCTCAGTCCATGGAGGTGCCGAACCAGTGAGATTGGTCCACTCACCATATGGGTCGGCCATGGTTGTGGGGATAAGCTTCTATGGATATGCATAGAGGCATTGACGTTTCCGACCCCATAGATCCAAGCAGCAACGAACGCAGTAGTAGCAGGAAGAGGAGCAGCAGCAGCAGCAGCAGCAGCAGTAGGAACAACAACAGCAGAAGTAGCAGCACTAGCGGCAGCAGGAGATTCAGGGGCAGCAGGAGCACCATTAGCATCGCTACCTTTCATCAAAGTTCAGCGTGAGGTAGCAAACATTTCACTACGACAGGCTGTCATTGACAGCTCATTCGCCCTCCTCGCGCGATCCTGTTCACACCTCCTGCTCCATCTCCTCACTGTTCGGTCGATTCTCAACTGTCCAGGGATCCAGCGCGAGATAAATGGTTTCTCTTTGATCTGCTGTTTCTGCCTGCTTAGTCCCACAGCTTTCTATCCTGTTCCTGTTTTCTTGGCCTCAAGCGCACGAGGAAGAGCAGCACAAAGACAGCTGACTAAACAGAACTTAGAGTTGGATCAGATGCGAAACCATCCCACCCCTTTCCCCCCCCCCCCACCCCAACACTTTCGCCTAGCTCTCCCTCCGGCCTTGGCCCTCCAACTGTCAAGGCTTGTGACCATGTCGCCGCCATCTCCTGACCGTCCTTTGGCTCCGCGTGTGGGTTGGTCCAGACATCTAGTACTGGCAGCCCACTTGCTGGACGCTGCTCGCCCAAGACAGCACCCTTCGCCAGAAGTCAGCGCCTGCAGCAGCAGCAGCAGTAGCAGCGGTGCTGCAAGTGAATCTCGCACGCTTGGCTGCTGCTCAGCGGCTGGGGTCACCGGCAGCTTGGCTGCATCAATTGTTTCAGTGAAGCAAAACGCTCTTCTGCCACAGACTTCGCCATTTTCTCTGGCTGGACTTGCGTGCCTCGATGCTATGGCCAATGGATCTATCAACAGTCCTTTTGTTTTCAGCTCCTTGGCCGTCAACCAGGCTCTGGTGAACCGCCTCCTGATGAGCCAGGTGCAGGCACCACCAGCATCATCATCTGTAGCTGCGGCTGCGACGGTCACAGCGGCAGGAGGTTGTCCTTCATCCGTACCCAGACCTGAGCCACAGCAAGGTCCCCTCACTTCCAGTGGTGTTGTTCTGTCGCCTCATTGCTGTGCAGATCCTGTACAGCCCCATCTTCACTCTTGCAGGAATGGATCGCCATCTGTCGGCAGGTTGGGACTGGGACAGGGTGGTTGCCCTCACGGTGGGCTTGCCAAGCAGAGACGCATTGATCTGACTCAATTGGTGAAGGTTGAGCCCGTAGTGAATACAACAGCAGCAGAAAGCTTTTCTCCTTCTCTCTGTCCAGGGGAGGATTGCGTTCCCTCCATCGCACATAGACCTGTGCTTCTGCCACGTAACGCCACAGTTCAAGCAGGAATGGGCATGTGTCTGCCCAGGGGGGCATTGCTGCCCGTAACATGTGACGAGGCATTGCGCTGCTGTGCTCCACCAACGTCAACATTTCACGTGCACATTTCTGACAAGGGCCCATCAGCATCTTCGCCAACATCACTACCAGCTTGTCAACTGGGCAAGAGATCAGCGCCAGAACCAACCGCATCTTCCTGTTGCTGCCATCACATGACACATGGACACACACTTACACATGCACACTTGCACACTCCACTTGCACCTGCGTCTGGACCTGCACATGCACGAGCACAACCTCATTCGCATGCACATGTGCTAGCACAGGTATGCTTCCCACCATGTGGATCACTGCAAGCTACCGCACCTGTGAGCACTTCAATCTCGCAGCATGTGCTACATGATAAAACCACCTCCTTGCAAAGTCCTCTACTCTCAATTCCATCGACACAGTGTGCACCTGCTGTTCTCCTCCAGTCATCAGATCCTGCCACGTCAGACACTACGTCCACCCCCTGTATCGGAATGCCGATTCCGGCTGCATTGACGCGGACAACAGCAAGGTCAATGGGATCGCCACCCACGCCAGCCAAGCCTGAACAGCGGCATTCGTTGCTACAGCTTGGACAGGTAGAGCAGCTGAAGGGGAGACAGCAGCAGCAGGTGCACCAGCAACCGCAACAGCTGCAATAGCAGCCGGAAGCAGATAGGCAATGCAGCCTTCTGGGAGAAGAGAGGCAGAATAGTCTTCATGAGGATAAGGTTCAGCACCACCACCACCAGCAGCCTTTCCCTTGTTCACAACAGCCGAAGCCCTTTCCACATTTCCAGTACAAAAACAAACACTATCAGGAAGAGGAGCCAGACCAGCAGCAGCAGCAGGAGCAGCAGCAGCACCACCAGAAGGGGCAACCAAAGCTGCTCCAGCACCAGCTGCTACAACAACCTCAGTCATGGGTGCCGAAACATCACCCTGGGTCTCTTGTACTGGGAGGAAAATCAATGTCGCCAGCTGCACCAGCCTCAGATTTTGATGACTGGCTAACACTAGGAAGGTCCTATCAAAATCCGACCAAAGCGGAGAGCGGCATGACTTGAGCAATGGTAGCAGCGGCGGCAGCAGCGGTAGTGGTGTTGGTGGAGGCAGCATTGTCAACAACAAGGGCGCTGGCAGCTGTGGTGGGAGTGCTGGCAGCAATGGCGGTGGCACCAGCGAAAGATGCAGTGGCGGCGAAGGCCGTGGCAGCGGCGGCGGAGGCGGCGGTGGTGGTGGTGGTGGTGGTGGTGGTGGTGGCGGCGGCGGAGGCAGCGGCGGGGGCGGTGGCGGTGGCGGTGGCGGTGGCTGTGGCGGTGGTGGTGGCGGTGGCGGCGGCGGCAGGGGTGGCGGCGGTGGTGGCGGTGACTGTGGCGGTGCTGTTGGCGGTTGTGTTGGCGGTGGCGGTGGCAGTGGCGGCGGCGGCGGCGGCGGCCGTGGTGGTGGTGGTGGTGGTGGTGGTGGTGGTGGTGGTGGTGGTGGTTATGGTGGTGGTGGAGTTGGTGGTGCTGGTGGTGGCAGCGGTGGTGGCGGTGGTGGGCAGGGGGTCCTTCCGCCACAGCCACAGCAGCACAACCATCGCCAGCTGCAGCAGAAGCATCAATAGATAATACTAGGTTGGGCGCTTGTGCACCAACCGGCCTTTCCTGCTGCACCTTCAGTGTCCGCTATTATGCCAGCTGCCCCTGTCCATGTGGCACATCTTCTTGAGGATTCGATGGGCATTCACGAGCCAGCATTGCCACTTCTGCCAGTGCTTCTGCAGGCCGCAATGGGGTAAGGGTTGCAAAAGGATGAAGCGGATGCGTGAAGGAAGTGCACGTGGGGCCTTGTTGCACCAAGAGTGCTTTGTGTTTTCCTGAGCTCGCCCCCATCATGTTGCACTTCGTGCACCTGGACTTGATGCTAATCACTCCAGCTTCTCTGTTGCTGGTTTATGCCGCAAATGTCCAGGAGCACCTGTTGTACATTGTGCATAGGACTGCAATCTGCACCAATGAACACCCTCTGTACCACTGACAGCCAAGTGGAAAATTACCACTGTGACCCACTCGTTGCTTCACAAGAGTTGCTCTTTACTTTTGATGATGTTACACTGCAGTGGTTCATCGTCCAATTGTGTCACTTGTGATGAAGGACCACCTGTACAAAGTGCAACAGGATGTGCTCTGCCAAGAGGCGGCGAGAAAACATGCTAGTGCTGTTGGAACTTATCTTTTACCTGCCTGCTGTGGTCTCAATCATGGAATCATAGATGCCTGGGAAGTGTTCAACGCTGGAACATGTCGCAACACTGTTCTACGTGCTTCTGCAAACCCTGTCAACCTTGTAGACAAAGGCCACAGAGCCACTGTGATATAGATTCCATTGCACTGGTGATTGGCTCAAGATAAGAATATTCTGTACTCAAAGCTGTTAATTCTGTTCATTCTAGAGAAAAAAAGGTTAATCCCGCATCTTTTGTACACTCCAAAATCAATGTACATATGGAGGATGTAGGGCTACCTTCTTGGAAGTTTTCCGAAGTAGTTCTTAATCCGTACACTTTGTTACCTGTGCATAGACATCTGAGAAACATTAGTGTAAGCAATGAAATATTCTAGTTCCTGAATTCTAGTTACTCCACGAAGAAATTACTGAATTATCTCATGTCATTTCTTTGTGACATACATTGGGACATGTTTTGACAGTGTGGAGTTATGGTTAATCACCCTAAATTCATACACTCGACAATTGCTGTATAAAAAAGTGTATTCTTATGTGCAAACATTTTTCAAAAACCATCACCATTAATTCATGTCATTAGACCCCACATAAGGTGTTGTTTATCATGGATTATATGTACTATGTACTAGTTTTTGTAAGAAGTCCATGTTCACTAATATGTTCACTACCCAATACACTTGTCAATACACAGTTTCAGGGGTGAGGTGATTGGTCATATATGGAGTGAGCTAGTTCTTGAATTTGGTCTTCAAGAATAATACGGCCCAAGCTAGGACTATGTAGTCAATTCCACACGAGGGATTTTGCTGGTTCATTCACTTTCCGTGTCTGCGAAGACACTTCCATGCTTGTTGCTCGCCGATACTCCTCGTGCAGTCCGTTCAGATTCCAACCATGGCGATGAGTTTTCGTCTGCCGGAATCTTTTTTGCCTTTGGATTGGGGGTGGAAGGGGGGGTGGGTTGTTGGGTGATGGAGGAGAGGGAGGGGAGAGATAGTAAAAGTGTTTGTGGCGATTGTATGTGGATGTGCATATCGGTCAGATAATTGGGAAGCGGATAATGTTCATCAGTGAACTAGTGCGGAGAAATTTTCTTGGAAGTAGCACAGTGAAGTTGTACCCTGTTTGTAAGCTGTCAAGTGTGTGTTCTACTCTTGAGATACGCGGTGCATTTTTCATCCAGGTTTTTAGTTCCAAGGTCTAAGAAAAATGTCAGAATTCAGTTTTCATTTAGAATGAGAACGACGACGACGAATACCAACTGCTCGATCGGCGTTTCGGATGCTGCTCAGACTTTTGGGTATGGATTCCATTTCCGTGGTACATCTAAGGCCGTATTTATGTAAACCCAGCAAGTACAATGTAAGATACAGGTTACCAAAACCAATACCAAGTATGCTCTTGAGAAGTGAAAAACGTCTTTGTGTTTGGTCTCTCCAGAACAAACATTGTACATATGTGCAAAAAGTTTGACACAAACAAACGAAGAATATTCAGGTGAGGCAGCACAACTTGTGAACTTGGGTGTGGCTTTGGGTTCATAAACGGATCCTGGTACAGGCAATGGCCGTGTTTTTCAATTCATGTTGAACGAACTTCGCTACAAGTACTTTCAAATATTGACAGGTTGCAAGCGGAGAGTTTGTGGAACCATCGAAGTTCACAACTGCACATCTTGGACCGCTTCGACACATTGACCGACATACATTCCCTGCAACAATGACCTCATACAATTTCATCCCGGGGGGGGGGGGGGGGGGGGGGGGATTGACCAGCCCCCCCCCCCCCCTCCCGGGGCGGAAAATGTACGAAGCGATTGTATATGAGCATGTACATTTTAGATGTGATATTGATTTCTGAGATGTACACTAGTGGCACAATGAATGTGACCTGCTGCATTGCGATCTCCAAAATGTACTACGACAATTACATCCGACGTATTCTCAAAGTTCTCGTTTCACCAGGTTTCATGAACTGAAGGTTCAAGGATTTTCAGTGCATTCAAACCAGGGTTTCCAAAGGTTTTATTCTCAAACTCGTCTCCACTAAGCTGTGTTGAGAAAAAAAACTGTTCATCCTTTGAATTTAGCCACGTGCTGAATGGGTTACCGAGCGGAAACAGTGCACGTTCATGCAGCCAAGATGGGTGCTGTTCCAGCTGCATACTTACAAAGGACCAAGTCCACAACACCACATCGAATTGACCAAACCACAAGCTGTGAATTTCCTTGTCTGGCATTGAGAGATGATATGGACATGTAAATTGCAGAGCGGCTGACTGGCGGAACGGCGGAATGGGGTCCGTTCTGAATAACGGCCATTCCATTGTCTAGTTATGGTTAATTACCCCAAGAAAATGCGCTCACGGATGAGTGTATTTTTCGGGGCCAAAGTTCGACTTCGAGGGCGAAGACGATGTTCGCCGGTGATCGCGAGTTCGCAGGAGGGCTTTCGCCGGTGGAGCCGGCGAAACCCTCCTGCGAGCTCGCAAAGACCGGCGAGAGGTGCCCGTTGTGAAAAGAAAGGGAGCCTGCCGGGCCCCGCTACCTCGGGGCCCGGCAGGTGCCCGGGCAAGGAAATAAAACCAAAACCCCGCTTTGTAACTAGGGGGTTTGTTGAGGGTTTTGGGGGGGTTGCAGGATGCGGTGCCCGCAGTGATAAAAGAAAGGGGATTTGCTGGGCCCCACTACCGCGGGGCCCGGCAGGTGTCCCGGCAAGTAAAAACATATAACCCAAACCCCCTGGTTTAATAGGGGGCTTGGTTTGGGTTTTATTGCCGAGAACGCTTGATGGAAAAATCGAGCGTAATCGCCCATTTCGCTTCTGACATTGGTGACGCCGATGTCAGAAGCAAGCGAATTCGCCCTCAAAGTCGGTGAGGCCCGACTTCGAGTGCGAAGTCGGCGCGTTATTTCCAAACGGGCCACCTCGTCATGTACACTCAAGGTCGAGAGTTTTTTTTGGACCTGATTGACCAGAATAGCCATTGTCAAGCATTCAAGAAGGTATGTCGACACGTCGCTGTAAGTTGAACAGAATCAAATGAATGGACGGGTAAACCAAGTTTTCTGCCTTCATTCTTAGATCAGAAATGTGTTTTTCCATGAAGACCAAGTGTGGAAGAATCCTACCGCGGCCTCGAAATTGCATCGATGTCAAGATTGGATTGCCAAGTTAACCGGTCAGGCGTGAAATAACCATTGAAACATTAGGTTAGAATGTCTCAAGAGATGACCGATTACGCAAGCTAAAAAGCGCATCTGACCAGGCTTTTCTTGGCAACAAATCATGTCGGAAGTGGACAGTATCATGTTTCTTTCAGTTCCAGCTCATAATATGTCAGGTATTTTGATGGAATCAGAAAACGTTTTTTTTGTGTCCCTTGTGCCATTGGGATCAAAATAGTTCAGAAAAATTGTGAAACTCAAGGACTGGAAGTATCTTTCCAGGAACCATCCTTGTGCATGAAATGTACTGGAAAATTCCAGAGAAACTTCATCATCTCATGTTCACACCTACCTCAGTGTACTCTTGCACTCTAAGAAACTTCTAAACGATTACAAGAAGTGAAAAAGGAAACCCGTCCGTTATTTCCTTCATGTGGGAAAGTGGTCTATACACATTAATGTTCAAGGGTTTATGGTTTTGGGGTCATTGGGACTACATGCAAAATCATGCAGGACAGCCCTTAATGTTCAAGTATGTCCTGCATTTTCTCATTCTGCTTTATGCCAAAAACGTACACGAATATTGGATGCTCATGGAGGAGGTGGTTGATTATTGACAGATGCAAGTATCAAGTCTGTCCTAGATCCATGGAGAGCCTGGTAAAAGGCCACTTGTGACGCGATTCTAGTTTCTGAGCTGCAAAGTTGTCCTTCAATAAAAAAAGGCTAATCTCGCTAGTTAGATCTCTATGTCGACTGCTCTTATCTAATTCCAGTGAAACGTTTTTAATTAAAAATGTTCACATTCGTATTTATGACTTCTTGAGATAACAATCAACAACTTTATGAAGAAAAAAGATAATAAAATTATGTAATATTAATAAAATTCAAAATAATATTTATGTGTTCCAACCATATTCAGTGGATTATTAGGTGCTCCGATTTTTGGTGAAACTGGGAATCAGCCCTGGGCCTCTGCAGAGTAGGTCAAAGGCTTAATGTGATTCATAAGAAGGCTATCATGGCTGCTAATTGCAGAGGTTTCTGATAAAATTGGATATCAAATCCAACCTGTACAAAACCCGAAAAATCCACTCTGGATTGGCCTCAGATTGGATCAGGTCGGAATTGGATGTTCATTTGAAAAATAGGATTAGATCAGCCTGTACCTGGTGTGAAAGCAGTGATAAGTACGCTCATCTAAAAATATATATTTCCCCCACTCACAGTGTGAACATGGTGCCAGGTGTAGTTCCTTATCAATTTATCGACATTGGATAGATAGAAACATGCGTACCCTTTTGAAATCTTATCATATCCAGAATGAAGCCAAACTTATCCAAATAATCCAGCTCCAATCTGATCCAAAATATGATTGGAACCCTTTGTTTGATGTTGGAAAGGATTCGGTTGTTTAGGGTGCTTTTGTAAGCAGATAAGGTATGGTTATTTGACACACAAAAATACACTCAAGTATCAGTGTATCCTTCTGTGCATTGGTTTTTCATCCCTTATCTTCATGAACAAATGTCCAAAGGGCCATTCTACATCCCTGAATTGACGTGAATGAGAAAACAAAAAGGCGTGTCGGGGAACTTTATTTTAACTTCCAAGATTCACTGTTTGATTTACTTTCTCATACAACCTTCGATACACTATTCCATGACTGCATTACTTTGGGGTGAATGGTCATATATGAACCCTTTAGTGAAACCCTTATGTACACCTCATCCAGGAGGTCATGTTTCTTAATGTTGCACTGATTCCTTTCCGGAAAGCCACTTAATGCTGGTTATTATGTTATGTTACAATCATCAAGTGCCTCTGCTTCCACCTTGCAGTATGCAGATTCATTACACCTCTTACATCTACTGAGAATCATTCACTGTGAGCATAATCCATGGAATATAAATGAGCAGCATTAGGCTGCTCACTTACATTCCATAATGAGAATTTTAGTTTTCCGACACTGCAAATTGCCTTGGTGAGAAATTTAGCGGTGCTGCAAGTGAGTGTGAGCCTTCATGCACATAATGTTGTTCAAAGTTGATGTGCTTAGTGCGTGAGTTATTTATGCCATTGTTTTCAGCAATAGATCTGGTGCTTTGGTTTCCACAATGTAGGGTGATGTAGCAAATGGGGAAGAGCTATAGCAGGTGGCACAACCAAACAGCCTCACACATACCTTCACCAAGTACAGTTCACTCGGCTTTGTTGGAGCTACGTGGCATGCAGTCCTGTTTCCTGCCCTTCCACAAGACTATTTTCCTACCAACTAGGCAAATAAATCTCGTGCGAGTGTGAGCATCCGACTCATGTGCTCATTCGATGTTGATGTAGCGATTGGAAATGACAAAGGGTTGTGATTGATGGCACAACCGTATCCACGCCATAGGTATCACAAGACACACTATAAAGTGAGATGCCAAAAAATGCCGTGCTCGAGGAAAACATGAGAACTGAGCCCGGAAGTTGACGTTGATGGCGACGTGAGCACATGTGGTCATAGCAAGATACATCAGAGAGCTGACTCGACGGTAATTAGTAACTTCCACTTTATCCCTAGCTTTGTCACGTCTAGTAACTCAAGGAGAGTCTCAGGTTCTGGAGTCAAAGGTGTTAAGGCTGAGGGGTCTGCAATTAGCAGGGATGCAAAGAGTCCCCACAGGCTATGTATTTACATAGCCTAGTGGATGTGCAGTGCCTGGCGTGATTGGTCCCGAGTTCCATTGCCAAGAAAGTTCCAACCTGGGCCGAGGTCCTTCATCTTAAAAGTGAACTGCACAAGGTTTTTTAGAGCACGTATGGCAGAGAGACTGGGAGAGGTAATTAGAAGATGATCAGTATAGACAAGAATGGCTACAAGGGGGATGGTCAACTCAAGAATAACATAATTAACGGTACTGCAGTCAAACCCCCCTTTCTAAAATGTGTAGATGGTATCCATGTTCTAGCACCATGGCAAATACCTGAGACCACACAAGGCTTTGCAGAAAGCTTTTTGTAACGACTGTATACAGGGTGTGGCCGATGAAGGATTACTATGTAATCCTCCATCGTTACTTCCACCACAAGGACAACTTTGTCATCAACCGGGATGCGCATAGCGTGCCAGTCAAGCTTAGAGACAGGGAGTATGCACTGCCTACATGGTCCAAGGAAGACACCATGTAGGAGGAGCCTTGCAAGGAGGAGACGTTGCAACACCTCTCAAGGAGGAATCAGTGCCTTCGATGTTGAACTTGGTTTAGCTCAAGCAGCTGAAGTGCTCAAGCACGAAAGATGTTTCTGGTGTTTGTGCAAAACAATGAGGACGACTTCGACAAACCAGATGATTTGGCACCTGAAGTGGCACGTGGGGTGATTTGTGAGCAGCCAGGATCCCAAGGAAAGTTTGGCACGATGTCTGAGGGGCTTTTAAGGTGTGTACATAGCTCGAGGACGTGTTTCTAGACACTCTTCTAGTAGGTCTGCCGCCAAAGCAAGATGTGGACCATCGCATCAGCCTTAAACCTTGAGCATGCTCGCTTGTTTTTGCAATGTACCGCATGAGCAAGATGCAGCTGTAAGATATCATGAAGCACCTGACCGAGATGACATGGCTTCATCCATGTCCTCCTTGTCTCCTGTTGTGCAGAAAATGACGGGGGAGGTGCACATGTGCATGAACTTCTAGACGTTGACAAAATTCAGAATCAATAATTGGTATCCGTTTCCATAAGCCAAGGAGCTCTTTGATCAGTTCCGTATGGCTTGCTCCTTCACAAGTATGGACCTCCGATCCAGCTACCACCAGATCCGCATCACAGCAGATGGTGTGGAAAAGATGGCTTTTTGCACCCGTTGTGGTCAGTACAAGATCCTCATGATGCCTTTTGGATTGATTTATGTGCCTGCCACTTTTATGGCAGTGATGTACAGTATCTTTAAGCCTTACTTCGACAAATCTGTGGAGGTGTACCTTGAAAAAGTCTTGGTGTATAGCAGGTCGGTGGAGGAGTATGAGGAGCATGTGAGGAAGGTGCTCCAGTTCTTGAGCATCGATTTGTCAGGTGCAATAATGAAATCAATCTGTTCGTTGCAACACATAAACATGCTGTGATCTAATTCCAAGTGCTTTATGCCATGATGTGCCATGTAGCCATTGACATGTTGAAACAAACAGCGGGGTAATTATTTCAGCCCATACAAAAACTTCTGCAGCTTGCTTACCTCGCCCTCTGGTGAGGTTGACCACTGTACCAAAATCTAATCATCAGTATTCCATTGAAGAATGTTAAATTCATCTCCTTGGTGGAGTTCCATGTCCTTCACGGCTGCTACCATGAGTGCTACCTGGTTCTGATGAACTCAGCAATGTGGGCAAACATGTCATCGTTCTTCCAACCTTTGTACTGATTTTAACCCTTTGCCACCAGCTGCACCTTTTACTTATCCACCTGACCGTATTCGTTGAACTTGGTCATTAATTACCACTTGGAGTTAATGACATTGGCATCTTCTAGCTGTTCAACAATATCACGTGTTGTTTTTTGCAATAGAAGCCAACTCTGGCTTGAGGTCAATGTCATAATCCTCCCCCTTGGGTCGTGCAAACACCTGTTGCATAATCGCCAGATCTCTTGATGCAGCAAAAATGTAGCGTGCCATGTCAATCCACCAACTTGTGCTTGCATCAAAGCAAAAGCATGTCTCCCTGCTACCTTCCAATACAACACAAAAACTTTGATGGCGGCATCTCCCTTCTTGCCTATGAGTACTAGAGTTCCACCCACTTCGTTTGTTCAATTAACTTTGCCTCATTCAATACAGATGTTTAGGGATGTTTTTCCCCCAATAAGAGATGCACATTCCTCCAGACATGCACCCACCGGCATCATTTTTCCCTCATACATTGGATCTTTCAGGTGAATATTATGATCAGGTGCTTCATTTTCATCAAGCCCCTCTCTTTTGGCTGCTGCATCTGCTCAACTGTGACACTCCAAAGGCACATCCACGAAGTTAAAATCTACGGGCTCCTTCTCAAAGACAAGCAGCTTGGACCAATCTCCATCCTTAGAAGATTCCACAATATCCACTTTGTTACTCTTGCTGTTGCATCCCTCTACCCATCAAACTTGGCATCACAACTGCGGATAATCTCCTGATTTCACGGGTTGTAGAGCTTATACACCTTGTGTTCACTCTTGTATTCATGGAAGAGACATGAATTTCCATGCACGTCAACTTGCTTTCATGTTTCAACACCACCTAAAATACCACATGCACCTTATACCAAACATGCCTAGTCTCTTGGACATATCCAAGCTCTCAATCAAGGTTCAATTTTAGGACCAAACCACCTTGACAATAGATCTTCGGTCTTCTCACCATTGTAACCGACCGTCAAGTCATCCCTAATAATGTGATAGCCGTCACCCACGTCCGTCTTTCCTTGATGCTTGGCATGTTGAGGTGTATACATGATGCCCTGATCCCCCCTTTCAGCTCTCGAGAGCCCCCCTCTACTCACAATATGGATAGCCGGAGTCAAATATGCAACCAACACCTAGTGTCCCCCTTATTGAAAGCATTTTTGCAGGCTCCCAGTTTGTGATAAAACATCAGACCAACACTCTGTCATTGTGTTGGTCTGATGCGGGCTTCCATAGAGCCTCTCATATTTGACCAACATAGATATTTTCCTTTGACTATTCGAACACATCTTTGGTTTTCCCCTCATGGGCGGATGAATCTTAAAAACGCCAAATTCCTGTATCTCTTCACACAGTTCCAATTTACACGTGCACTCTCCTGGGACTACAAATGGAACGTGAGGTATACACACTGCACACAGTGTCCCAGGGGGTCTTCTGGCAGAATGTGGTAGACTGCCCGCTTAAGATCACCGTCTGATGCACACAGTCCATTCCTAACGGCACGCTGGGCCGTCAGGAAGGAGTTGGCAAAATGCAAGGTTTTTGAAGGGGTGCAAGGTTGCTATCAACATTTCAAACTTTTAAATTTGAAACCTGAAATTGTAGGGACAGGTTGAGGGCATGAACTGGCAGTTTTATCCTAATCAAACACCAAAATGACAACATGGGGCTTCGAAAAAGCAGGTGCAAAATGGTCATAGTCAAAGTTCACTTACACTAAATTGATTCATTTGTGAACAAAAAAAATCTACGGTATGTTCTACAACACAAACATATTTAATCAGTAACCTCACCCTTGAAAACTGTCTACAAAAAAGTGTAATGGGGAGTGAACAGATAAGTGAACTTTGATAGTTCACAAAAACTTCTCTATTTGATACAAATACCTGTAGTTGTTTCATGTTTGACAAGGAATATTTTTGTGGGCTCTAGTTACATTCATTCATGTTCATGATTATTGAGAAATCCATGGATAAAAGAATACACTTTTTCATACATGAAATGTCGAGTGCATTCGTTTGGGGCGATTTACTATACCTTAACACAAACTAAAATGATATGAATGTAAGAGGTGTACATGTGCAATGTTGTTGATGGGGTGTAAAACGTGCAATTGACCTCTTGAGTCTGCCCACACACACATTATCACTGCAGGTGACTAATCTAAGCTCTTTGACGCAGCATTGGCACAGGTCCATTGGGTTATGAACTGCTGGAATCTCAGGTGAGTGCAAGGATGTGATTGAGAGCTTAATTGCTGCGATCAGCATAACTTGATTGGTCTATTCATAGTGATGGCGCAATACATGGT
>SZWC01007908.1:48585-65052 GCA_023375785.1 Penium margaritaceum
GGGGGGGAGGGGGGGGGTCGGTGCGTATTAGTTGTCATTCTACATCCGAAGTCGTTGATCGTCGATCATCAATCGTGATATATCGACGGTCGACGAGTAGACGTACATTAATGTACAGTATTTTTTTCTCATCACATAAAAGAAATGCACCCCCAGCTATACTTCGCTAATACACTCTACCCTTTTGGGGGGGGTAATCGGATCCCGTGATGACTCCCCCCTCCCCCAAAAGTTAAGTTGTATTGGTGGAGTGTATAGAGTCCATGTATCTCATGGACACATAGAAACTTACACTAGTGTACAAGATACACTAGTGCACAGAAATAATTGCAATACAATACACGCACCAGGTAAAATGATAAAAAACAATCGAGGGTTTTGGGGGGGGGCGAGTTCGGCAGTTTGTCGCGGATAGAAACACAATCGAGTAATAGAAAAACTACTCTTGACATAAAATTAATTCTCGTTCGAGGTCACGAATAGAAAAGTAAACATCGTATTTACAAATAGGCCCACCCGGAATGTTTCAGGACATATATACGTCAATGGTACATTTCACCCACACTGTCATATTCTTTTCATCTGTTGTTAAATTATAACATGTAATTCCCAAGACACAGGTACCATGTCCATTGTTTTCCATGTGAACAGAGGACGATTCACCCTTGAGACAATTTCGTGGAAATTACCCAAATCTATTTACCTAATACACTGGATGTGGCGTGTATAGAATGGGGACGATTAACTATACCTCAAAGCCAGCAGCAGCGGTAACAGCAGTTGCCGCAGCAGCAGCAGCAGCAGCAGCAGCAACAGAAGCAGGAGGAGGAGGAGGAGGAGGAGGAGGAGGAGGAGCAGGAGGAGGAGGAGGAAGAGGAGGGGGGGTGCATCCTGGAGGCATTACAAGAAGGTCCGTGGCATAGACTAGCATTACCATGTGGCAAAGGAGCCTCTTCTGCAGCTCAAACGACAGGCCAACCTGTTGTTGCGTGATGGTGGTGGGGTGTGACCAGCGGCTGATGCTCCCACAGGCATTGCTGGATCTCTCGTACATTCTGTTCCCTTGTTACTCCTGTCGCCAGTGTACAAAACAGACAAAAAGGATGTCCAGACATGTTGAGAGTGTTTCGCATCAGGTCCTCCCTCCATCTTCATGTTCAGCACACGCCAAGGCTGTGGCTTTCTTAAGTCATTTCCAAGAAGATGTGCCACATCTGCGAGGGCAGCTAGTGAGGTGGTGGGGACGGGGGATGCACCCAGCAAAGGTCGCCAGTACCCACCCATCATCATCGTCCAATGTTTCTGCTGCTGCAGGCAATGGTTGTGCTGGTGCCGTTGATGCTGGAGGACCATAACAACCAATGCCAGTACAAGTACCAGCACCGGCGCCAGCACCAAAACCAGCAGTAGCAGCAGCAGCAGCAGCAGCAGCACCACCACCACCACCACCACCACCACCACCACCATCACCAGCACCACCATGACCACCAACACCACACCACCACCACAACCACCACCGCCGCCGCCGCCGCTGCCGACGCCGCAGCCCCGCCGTCACCGCCACCACCACCGCCACCGCCACCATCACCACCACCACCACCACCTCCACCAACACCACCGTCACCACCGCCACCATCACCACCACCACCACCACCACCACCACAAACAGCAGCACCATCACCACAACCACCATCACCACCACCACCACCAGAACCAACAGAAACAGAAACAACAGCAGCAGCATAACCACCACCACCACCATCTCAACCACCACCACCACTATTGGATATGGGGTGCCAAAAAAAGTGACCAAAGTGGGTTGCTCGATAAAAATCATCAGGTCACAAAAGTGAATACAGGATGTTTTTCGGGTTTTTTAGCACTTTACGGAACTCGATTCGGAGTCCGTTTGAGGGAGATATGGATTTTCAAGGTTTGGTGGCGATGGGTCCGGGTCAAGTGATGGCTCCTGCACTACCAGCACCAATGACGGCCACAATTATTGGCCAAGGAGGTTTGGAGCGGCCTTCAAGGTAGAAAGGCGGCAGAAGGACCTTCAGGGAGCTTGAAGGAAGGTCCCCACCAAGATTATTGGTTGTGCACATGGCAGGGATGGTCATTCTCTTGTGTGAGAGTGTGACTGCCGCTCATCCTGCTAGGCTAGGAGTGTGCTAGGAGGTGATCTTTGACAGAGTGGTTCTTCCAGCTCCATGTGCCAAATGAGGCATACTTAGGCTTGTTAGAAAGCTGTGCTAATGTACTTTCTCACTCAAGAGTCGATTCAGACATTTGCATTCTCTTCAAACCTACATTCGCTTCCGTAATTTCTGTCTGTGCAACCTGCAACCCCCTCTCACAAACAGTTGGTCCTGCCTAGGCGGCTCTTAGTGAGCCTGATCACCTCCCTGAGGGCTTCCCCAGTTTCCATCAGTGGTATCAGAGCTAGAACAAGGCTTTATCTCATCCTTGAGGCATTCCTTGCACCCTGTTGTGTGAGAGAGCCGTTTGTGGGCTGAACGTTGCACTACCATGGAGACATCCGCTTCTGTGGTGGCCGGCGTCAACATCGCCAAGTTCGAAGGCAAGAACTTCTTCAACTGGAGCAACAACATGAAGATGGTGCTGATGGAGAAGGGTCTCTGGAGCCAGGTGGATGAGAAGGAGAAGGAACCAGCAGAAAGCTCCATCTCCCCTGTCGAGGCCCGTACCTACCGCGAGAAGCGTGACCGCGCCCTAGCCACCATCTACCTCCACCTCGCCGAACGGCAGCAACTCCTCGTCCGTGGCATCCTCACGCCAAAGGAGGTTTGGAAAAAGCTTGATTCCACTTATGCTTCCAATTCAATCCTCATGAATATGCAGCTGCGTCGTCGCTTTCACACTGTGAAGATGGATGAGTCCGGATCCATGATTGACTACATCAACATGGTGAAGTCTCTCTCTCACCAGCTTGCTGCAATTGAGGACCCTGTCAAGGAGCGTGTGCTCATGCTAACCATCCTCCCTGGCCTTCCTACCAGCTACAATCCTCTCATTGTTGCCCTGGACCAGCGCAGCGACAAGCTCTCCCTCAACGATGTGGAGGAGAGCTTGCTGTTTGAGGAGGAGCGGCGCAAGGGAGAGGAGGGTGGAAGCGGACTGGACGTCGCTCTCATCACCAACTTTGGTCATGGGGGCGGTGCTACATCAACCAAGAGCAACGGCGGAGGAGGAAAGAAGAAGGGGAACTGCCACTACTGCAAGAAGCCGGGCCATTGGGCGCGCGAATGCCGGAAGAAGAAGGCGGACCTTGCGGCTGGAGTGGGAGCGGGAAAACAGTCCGACGCTTCCGCGAACGCCGCAGATTGGGAGAGTGGATTCGTAACAACCATCCGGGTCCTGCACGTCTCCGACAATACCGCCCTGTTCTGGATCATCGACTCGGGAGCCACGTGGCACATGACGGGTCGCCGGGAGTGGTTCGTTGTCTACACCGTCATTGAGCCTCGTCGGGTGTACATGGGGGACAACCATGTGCAAATGGCGGTTGGAGAGGGTGAGATTGTGTTTTGTGCTTCCGTTGAGGGCAAGCACGTGGAACGTCGTGTGAAGGGGTTGCTCCATGTTCCGGGGCTGGCAGCTAACATCCTCTCTGTCTCATCTCTCATCTCCGAAGGCATGCAGGTTTGCTTCGAGAATGGTGGCTGCACCATCTCTGCAAGTGCGGGGCGTGTACTTGCAAAAGCGGACAAGGAGGATGGTCTTTATCGCCTTTACGTGGCATCGGAGAAGGAAGCAGACTCAGCGTTGGCGGCGAGAGAGGGAAAACACGACATCGGCCTGTGGCACCGCCGGCTCGGTCACCTCGGCTTTGGCGCCATCACCTCCATGCAGCAGATGGTCCGCGGCCTGGAGCTCAAGGGGGTGAAGCAGCCTGGTGCATCGGCTTGTGAGAGCTGCATTGAAGGGAAGCAAGCCCGCTCTCCTTTCACAGTGGAAGGGAAGGGCGCGACTGAGCTTCTCTCACTCGTTCACTCTGATTTGTGCGGTCCCATGCCGTCACAATCCTTGTCCGGCAAGTTGTACTTTGTCACGTTCATTGATGAAAAGTCGAGGAAGACGTGGGTGTCGTTCCTGGCTCAATGAGTGCTTTGATGCTTTCAAGGTGTGGATTGCTGCTGCACAGAATGAGAGTGGCAGGCGGTTGAAGGTGCTTTGCACCGATGGTGGAGGAGAGTACCTCTCCAACGACTTCCGCACCTTCCTCAAGCGTCGCGGGATCAGGCACGAGGTCACCCCACCTGGAATACCGCAGCTGAACGGCGTGGCTGAACGCGCGAACTGCACGCTCATGGAGCGTGTTCGCAGCATGCTCAAAGACGCGGAGCTCCCACCAACCTTTTGGGCGGAGGCGTTCAACACTGCCGTGTACCTGAAAAACCGGAGTCCCACACGCGCTGTGCCACTGATGACACCAGAGGAGGCGTGGACGGGACGAAAGCCAACAGTGTCGCACGTGAAAGTCTTCGGGTGTGGCGCATTCATGCACATGCCTGCCGGCAGCCGTAACAAGCTGGACGCGAAGTCGGTGAAGGCCGCCTTCCTCGGCTACGACACCATGGGATACCGCCTCTACAACCTTGCCGCAAGCAAAATCATCCGTAGCCGTGACGTGGTCTTCCAAGAGGACGTGAAGGGCTGGACATGGAGCCCTATGTCGACAGTTCCGCTTGCTCCCGCACTTGGACCAGAAGTGGGAGAAGTACCGGTAGCAAAAGAGGACAGTGCGGAAGATGGCGGTGTTAGCGGCAACGACAAGGAGGTGGAGGGATCTGAGAAGGAGGAGCCGGCAGCAGAATCTGATGAGGAGGAGCAGCAAAGCAACGCACAGCAGCTGCCACGACAGTCCGCACGCCTCAACAAAGGTGCAAAGGACAGTGGGGAGCCGCTGAGGCGATCCGAGCGCCTCGCAAACAAACAGAGGCCGCTGGAGGAGCTGGTGAACCTGTGCACCGTTCCACCACAAGCGGAGTCGTCTGACCTCGAGCTTCTCTTCCTTACAGTCACCGATGACCCAGCCACATTCGCTGAAGCCATGCGTAGCGCCGAGGCGGCAGATTGGCGTGCTGCAACAGACGAGGAGTATGGTGCGCTCGTGAAGAACGGCACCTGGACCCTCGAGAAAGCTCCACGTGGCAGCCGGGTGATCGGATGCCGGTGGATCTTCAGGCGCAAGCCTGGTGCGGATGGTAAGGTGCTCAGGTACAAAGCACAGTTGGTTGCAAAGGGGTATGCGCAGACTGAGGGTGTGGATTACAATGAGACATTTGCACCTGTCGCAAAGTTCCCACCCATCCGAGCGATCCTTGCTCTTGCTGCTGCTATGGACTGGGAGGTGCACCAAATGGATGTGACTTGTGCATTTCTGAATGGTGACCTTGAGGAGGATGTATACACGGAGTAGCCGGAGGGGTATTGTTGTTCTTCTATGCCCCATGGCCACTGCTATGGCTTGACGGACAGGTTGGGCATGCACTGCTCCCTTGGAGTAAGTCCCCCAAACCTTGTTCGTGGTGCAAGTCCAAGCGAGACACCAGAAGTGTAGCACAATGGATAGCATGTTGGACTTAGGGACAACAGGTCCTGCGATTGAGCCTTGATGTGCGCAGGAGGTTTTTTGACCTTCTAGCACAGGGGAAGTTTCTTAGACATTTCTCCATGCATGAGGAGAGTGCGCCACTTGGCGGTCAGTGGATGCGCCAGTTGGCGGACTGGTGAGGTGGTGTGGAGTGACCACCCCAAAAGTGTCACNGCCCACACTGACCAGTTGTAAGGCACGCTTCGCTCAACTCTGGTACGCTCTCTTCAGGTGCACACGCCGGCTCCATCAGCTCCATCAGCTCCATCAGCTTCATCAGCTCCAACGGCTTGGTCTGCACTTAGCACACAGGGACTAAGGACAAGCTCTGCCCTTGGAGGCACGACCCTTGTGTCCCAACCAGGACAAGCTCTGCCCTTGGTGGCAAGACCCTGGGTGTGTTGGTGTAGATGTATTCTCTGTCTGCAGGTGAACAACGGCTGGAGGGGTATGCAACGGATCTGCATCCTAAAACCGGTAGCAGACATCAGCTAACATCAGCCTACATCGGCCTCAACGCAGCAGAGACGTGGGAAGCAGACAAAGGCAAAAAAAATGGTTGACGCATCGGGAGAAGTGGGGGCTGCCGTAGGGCAGTCCTCAAGCTCAACAGTGGCTACCACAGGGCAGACCACTGGAGCAAATGTAAGTGCTACGTCACTGCCGCAAGGTCTTGGACCCCTGGGAGGAATCCCCATTTTTGAGGGGATTGACTTTCCCCTTTAGAGATGGCAGTTCGAGCTGGCGATGAAAGTGCGCGGCTTCATCAAGCTACTGAAGGGAGAGGAGCAGGTTCCCGCGGAAGGCACATCTGAGCATGAGGCATGGATGGATCAAAATGATATTGTCATGTCATTCCTCAGCAACGCCATAGCCAAGAAGTATGTCCCCATCATTGCCGGGTACACGCTGGCTTCCGAAGCTTACGACAAGCTCAAGCGCGTGCACCAATCCACCTCCCTCGCGAACAGACTATTCATCCTACAACGGCTGATCAGCATGCGGGTGAATGAGGGTGAATCAATCCCTGATCTCCTACAGGAGTTTGAAGGACTCCTTGGCGAGGCTCGCCAGATGAACTGGGACCTTGACGAGAAAATGCAAGCCATGATCCTCCTCATGGCGCTACCGGAGAGCTGGAGCCCAATGATCACCGTCATGGGCGGCTAGAAGGAGGACGACCTGACGTACACGGCAGTGTCCGAGTACGTGCGAAACGAGGCCATGCGCCGCAGCGGAAGTGAGGCTAACTTCTCAGCCTATGCCACACGCTACGGTGGCCGCGGGAGCAAAGGGTCAGCCTCAGGTCAGAAAGGCGGCAGCGGAAGCGGTGGTGGCGGAGGCAACAATGGCGACAAGGCTCCCAAGCGACAGGGTAATTGCCGCAACTGCGGCAAACCTGGGCACTGGGCAAGAGAGTGCAGGTCGCCAAAGAAGGAAGACGGCGGAAGCGGTGGGAACAAAGGCAACAAAAAGGGTGGCAAAGAAGCCACCAACATGATGGCACAGAGCACGCCTCCAGCAAAAGGAGCGGCGCTGCTCAGGCCAGGAGCTTTTGGACTCGACTCCGGCACGAATCATCACTCCAGCAATGACCAGGCTGGATTTGTCTCCATCGGCCCCACCGATCGGCGGTTCAGATGTGCAAACGGCAGTGTCGTCAACGCAAAGGGCGTGGGAGACAAGCTGGTGAGCATCAACGTTAATGGTGCAGAGAAGGATCTATGGCTACGTGACGTGGTCTACATGCCCTCCTTTGCGGCAAACCTTCTGTCTGTGTCAAAGATAACGGACAACGACATGACAGTGGTGTTCACACAGAAGAAGGCGGTCATCGCCAGGAACGAGGACATCAAGGTCCTTTATGCCAACAAAGATCTCGTGGCACAGGTTCCACGGGTTGATGGACTCTACGTATTGCAGACAACGGCAGAAAAGACCTCGGAAGACGAGGGTCATGCGGGTGCAGCGGAGGCAGTGGTCTCGGCACCAACACAGGAGAGCACACCAACGAGAACTGAAAAAGCATCCTCTGCCGCAANGTTGGGTGTGGCAGCCTGTGTGAACCTTGCCTCCAAGGCAAGACCAAACGAACGCGCTTTGAGCATAATGGTCACCGTGCAGAATCAGCCCTTGACCTGATTCACACCGACGTGTGCGGACCCTTTCGCACGGCGTCAAACGGTGGTAGCAAGTATTTTCTGACCTTCATAGACGACCACAGCCGCAAGGTGTGGATCTTCTTCCTCAAAACAAAAGGAGAGGTCAGAGAAAAGTTGCAAGAGTTTGTCGCCATGGTGGAGCGGCAGACCGGAAAGAAATTCAAAGGGATGCGGAGCGACAACGGCGGAGAGTACGAAGCATGCAAGGGCTGGTTGCGGCAACATGGGATCAACCACCAGCCCACAACGCCTTACACGCCGCAGAGCAATGGTGTTGCCGAACGGATGAATCAGACCATTCTTAGCATGGTGCGTAGCATGCTCTTCGATGCAAAGCTTCCACCGCGGTTCTGGGCAGAAGCGGCAAGAACGGCATGCTATCTCGTCAACCTGACTCCTGCGGCTGCTCTGGGCAGGCGCAGAAAAATAGAAGGGCAAGCAACAGATGACGCCACAAGAAGTTTGGTCAGGGAAGAAGCCGGACGCATCACACCTGAAAGTATTCGGCTGCACCGCATGGGCAAAGGTCCAGGCGGGTGAGGGTGCCGGCAAGCTGGATTCAAGAGCACGAAAGTGCGTTATGGTGGGCTATGNCCACAGAAGCTCCAAAACAGGGAGAGTGGTTGGTGCTGCTAGAGTCAGGAGATCAAGCTCCTGAAAACTGGCAAGTGGTGCCAGTACGGCAGGCCGTGAAGAAGAGTGGTGTGCCAGGGGGAGCGGCTGCGCAGGCTGACGCAGCGGCGAGCTCCGACACAGAGTCGGACACGTCCGAGGCCTCTGAGACCAGCTCGGAGGCCAGTGGCTCTTCAAAAGAGGAAAATTTAACTCCAGGGCAGCCAAAACCAAAGGAGCAACAGCATGGCACACATCCACCAGCAATGCAACGCCGCAGCACACGACAAAGAAAACAAACTCCAACGTACGACGCTGACACTGGAAGCTGGACTGGACTGAGCTGGTCCTGTTTGGCTCAGGGAGAGCCACTCAGTGTGGCTGAGGCGCTGGCAAGGCCCGATGCGGCCAAGTGGAAGGAGGCGGTGGACAGCGAGCTCGCGTCCATCGAAGAAAATGGCACATGGGTGCTGGTGGACAGACCCGCTAACGCTCACGTGGTGGGCTCAAAGTGGGTGCTCAGGTTGAAGCGGAAGCAAGATGATNAATGACCCTAGCGTCTATGTGCGGGAGGACGAACGTGGCTTGCTACTTGTGGCGTTGTACGTGGATGATCTTATCATGTGTTCTTCCTCGCAGGAGGCCCTCATGGACCTCAAGAAAAATCTGGCCAGCAGATTTAAGATGAAGGACATGGGACCTCTCGAGTACTACCTCGGGATTGCTGTTCACCGCAACCGCAAAGCAGGCACCATCGAGCTGAACCAGACCAAGTACATCATGGACATCTTGAAGCGCAACAACATGGAGGACTGCAAGCCCGTCAGCACCCCCATGCCCTCCGACTGCAAGCTCTCCTCCTCCATGTCACCAAGCAATGAAGCAGACCGGCGGGAGATGCAAAACATTCCATACCAGTCCGTCGTTGGAAGCCTCATGTATGCAATCGTGGGAACACGACCTGACATTGCTTTTGCGGTGGGTCAGGTGAGCAGGTTTGTGGCCAACCCTGGGCCAGAACATTGGCAAGTCGTGAAGCGGATTTTTTGCTACCTCAAAAAGACTCGGCACGTCGGACTTCGGTTTGGAGGTCTAGAAGGAGCAGACTTGATGCGACTGACATGCTACACTGACGCAGACTGGGGAGGACGGATTGATGACAGGAAGTCCACCTCAAGGTTTGTCTGTCCTCTCAACGGTGGTGCGGTCTCGTGGGCAAGCAGGAAGCAGGACTGCGTCTCGCTTTCTACTGCTGAGGCGGAGTACATTGCACTCTCCGAAGTGTGCAAGGAAACACAGTGGCTTCGCAGTTTGCTTGATGAGATCAAGGCACCACAAGAGGAAGCAACGGTCATCCGCATCGACAACCAAAGTGCCATGGCTATGGCAGAGGACGACATGATCTCCCGGCGTACAAAGCACCTTGATATTCGGTACCACTACTCACGTGACCTTATCGCCAAGGGTGTCGTGGAACTGGAGCATGTCGCAACCAAGAAAATGCTTGCGGACTTCTTGAAAAAGCCGCTAGACAGCGACTTGCATGTTGCAGGTGCTCGAGGAGTCGGCATGGTGGATGCAAGAGATGAGAACTAAAGACCAAGAAAATTGACATGCAGAAACACAACCTAGAGCTACAGGTTCATGCCAAAGAAAAATACCACAGCAGGTGCCCTATGGTGCAAGGGAAAGATTTTTGTTCTTCTATGCCCCATGGCCACTGCTATGGCTTGACGGACAGGTTGGGCATGCACTGCTCCCTTGGAGTAAGTCCCCCAAACCTTGTTCGTGGTGCAAGTCCAAACAAGACACCAGAAGTGTAGCGCAATGGATAGCATGTTGGACTTAGGGACAACAGGTCCTGCGATCGAGCCTTGATGTGCACAGGAGGTTTTTTGACCTTCTAGCACAGGGGAAGTTTCTTAGACATTTCTCCATGCATGAGGAGAGTGCGCCACTTGGCGGTCAGTGGATGCGCCAATTGGCNACTGGTGAGGTGGTGTGGAGTGACCACCCCAAAAGTGTCACTACCCACACACCTTAGAAGCCAGGCCTAGGACTATATGTACCAGGCTCATTCCTCATTCTAATTACACAATCTAGCCTTAGATGCTCCTCACAGAGTTGTCCAACTAAGGAACAGTATAAAGAAGACACTGGTTGGTCTAAGCCCCAGGAGTTAGTCTTTGACTAGCACCTCGCGCAAAAGTGACCAAGTGTTAAGTGGACAGAGTTGCTAGCAAGTGATTGCCTAGGAACTGCTCAGTGTGGAACCGTGATCCTGAGGGTGATATCTTCTCCTAGCTGAAATGCTAGGAGCGGACGGTAGGTGCTATTGTGTCGGCCCTGTTTTCTAGTCCGTTCGCCTCAGGCCGGTTGACAGGTATGTGGTGGAGGGAAAGGAGGATTTGGTGTGCAAGCTTGTGAAGGCTCTCTACGGCCTGAAGCAAGCCCCGCGAGCATGGTACCACAAGATGGATGAGCAGCTGGCTGGCCTTGGCTTTGTGCATAGTGAAGCTGACCATGCAGTCTATGGGTGCACACAAGAGGCAAGCCCAGTCATCATCTTACTCTATGTTGATGATCTGCTCATTGCATCTGACTCCAAGTCTCTTTTGGACGATGTGAAGCAGTCCCTTGCTGCCAGGTTCAACATGAAAGACATGGGAGAACTCAGCTACTACCTTGGCCTTCAGGTCAAACGCGACCGGCAGCAGCAGAATTTGGAATTGTCGCAGAGCACGTACGTGAGCGACATCGTCAAGCGCTTCAACATGGCAGGAGCGTGCAAAGCAGCGACACCACTGGAAGTGGGAGCGAAGCTGAGCACGACGCTGACTCCCCGCGGCATGCAAGAGAGCAGCCGCATGGAAGCAGTGCCATACCAAGCAGCAGTTGAGAGCCTCATGTACGCAGCAGTTGGCATGCGCCTTGACATCAGCCAAGCAGTGGGAGTTGTCAGCAAGTTTTGCGCGAATCCGGACGTGCCGCATTGGGAGGCAGTCAAGCGCGTGCTGCGCTACCTCGACAGCAGCAGCAGCCTTTGCCTCACCTTTAACGGCAACAACAGCCCCATCCTCATCGGCTACAGTGACGCAGATTGGGGAGGTGACCTGGACACTAGGAGGTCGACCAGTGGGTTTGTGTTTGTACTCAGGGGAGGTGCAATCAGTTGGAGGAGCAAGAAGCAAGAGCGCGTCGCCCTCTTGAATACATCACCTTGAGTGAAGCAGCAAAGGAAGCCGTGTGGCTGCGTGAGCTCCTTGTAAGCCTTGGAAAGCAGCAAACCACAGCAACTACAATCTACTGTGACAACATGAGCACCATTGCTCTGACAAAGAACGCAGAGTTTCACGCCTGCACCAAGCACATTGACTTGCGATATCACTTCATCCGCGAACTCGTGGCAAAGAAGGTGGTGCAGATCAAGTTCTGCCCTTCAAGCATGATGCTGGCAGACTTCCTGACCAAGCCGCTGGCAGCACACCGCTTTCAGCAGCTGAGGGGACAGTGTGGACTTGTGTGATTTTATTCTCGCAAAGTGGGAGAATATTGGATATGGGGTGCCAAAAAAATGACCAAAGTATGTTGCTCGATAAAAATCATCAGGTCACAAAAATGAATACAGGATGTTTTGCTGGTTCTGTAGAACTTTACGGAACTCGATTCGGAGTCCGTTTGAGGGAGATATGGATTTTCAAGGTTTGGTGGCGATGGGTCCGGTTCAAGTGATGGCTCCTGCACTACCAGCACCAATGACGGCCACAATTATTGGCCAAGGAGGTTTGGAGCAGCCTTCAGGGTAGACAGGCGGCAGGAGGACCTTCAGGGAGCTTGAAGGAAGGTCCCCACCAAGATTATTGGTTATGCACATGGCAGGGATGGTAATTCTCTTGTGTGAGAGTGTGACTGCCGCTCATCCCGCTAGGCTAGGAGTGTGCTAGAGGGTGAGCTTTGACAGAGTGGATCTCAGTGCTCCCTTAGCCAAATGAGGCATATAAGGGCTTGTTAGAAAGCTGTGATGATGTAATTTCTCACTCAAGAGTCGATTTAGACATTCGCGTTCTCTTCAAACCTACATTCGCTTCCGTAATTTCTGTCTTTGCAACCTGCAACCCCCTCTCACAAACAGTTGGTCCTGCCTAGGCGGCTCTTAGTGAGCCTGATCACCTCCCTGAGGGCTGCCCCAGTTTCTATCAACCACCACCACCGCCGCCGCCACCACCACCATTGCCACCACCACCACCACCACCACCACCCCCTCCACATCCATCGCCACCACCACAGCCATCGCCACCGCCACCGCCACCGCCACCGCAACCGCCACCGCCACCGCCACCGCCACCGCCACCGCCACCGCCACCGCCACCGCCACTGCCACCGCCACCGCCAACGCCACTGCCAGCACCGGCGCTCGCGGCAGCGCCAGGACCAGCGCCAGCACCAGTGTCACCTCCATAGGCACCGCAACTGCAACCACCACCGCTACTATCACCGCCGCTGACACTGCCTCCGCCACCGTCGCCGCCACTGCAAACCAACCACCGCCACTACCACGACCACCACCACCATCACCACCATCACACCCACCAAAGCTTCCAGGGCCACCACCGCTACGTCATCTGTTGCCGCCGCTGCTACCGCCGCGTTCAGTGACCTCGCTATCGCTGTTGGCGTGCTGCCGTCGCTGCTTCCACCATCACCACCACCACTACTACTGCCGCCACCACCAGCAGCACCGGCAACAGTAGGATGAGGACGAGGGGCAGCCTGGAGTCCATGCAGAAAGGCCAGTGGTAGAAGAGACTGGTGTGGCCTTGTGGTGGAGGAGTTCCTGCTGAAGCAGTGACAGACCCGGTCCCTTGGTGCGCAATATTGAGTCACTGGCTGACGCTGCTGCAGCTGTTTTCTGATCTCTAGAAGCTTATCCTTCCCTTGTCGCTCCTATCATCAACAGACTGAACAGACTCAGGATCTTTTCATCATGGGAAAAAAGCTCACTCATCGAGTCCTCCCTCCATGTTCAGGTTCAGCAGACGCCGGGGTTGTAGCTTTCTACAGTCGTCCCCCAAGCCCTCTGCTGTGGTTGGGTTTTGACAGGGCCTTCCCAGTGTTAGCCAGTTATCAGGGCTTGAGGTCGATGCAACTAGAGATGTTGGTCGTAGTCCAAGCACAAGAGGCATGGGCTGAAGTTTAGGCTCTTGTGGCTTGGGAAGTTCTGCCTGTTGAAGCTGGTACTTGAGCTCCTATTGCTCTTCCTTGTCCTGATGGTCCTGCTGCTGCTCAATCTTCTCGCCTGATGGAGCACATTCTCATGCTGGAATTTTGGAAAGAGCTTTGGCTGCTGCAAAGAAGGATGAGGCTGGTGGTAGCGGTGGTTGTGGTGCTCCCCATCCGCATGAAGAACATTTCCCCTCTCTTGCAGAAGGTCAGGATGCTCGACTGCTTCCAGCTTCTTTTGTGGCTCTAGTCCTTGCTGCTGCATCTGCTGCTGCTGTCTCTCCTTCAGCTGCTGAAGCTCTCGGCACCCCTCCAGTACAGATGTGGTTCATGCTTGGCTGGCTTGGTTGAAGCTGCCATTGACCTTGCTGTGTTGTGAGTGATTTCAGTCGGAATTGACGTTCTGGCGGAGAGGGTGGGCTTCCTCTCCGAATTGGCAAGGGTTGACGACTGGAGAAGTACAGCAGCTGTACACTGGGTCGATGGGACTGAAAGTAGAGGACTAAGTGAGGAGGAGCCTTGGTCATGCTGCACATGTTGCAAGATTGACATGCTAACAGGTGTGGCTACCTGAGGTGGTGCAGAGGCTGGGAAGCATACCTATGCTAGCCCATGCACATCCGTTTGTCCGCTCAAGCATATACATGTACATGTACATGTACATGTATATGTATATGTATATGTATATGTATGTGTATATGTATATGTATATGTATATGTATATGTATAGGTATAGGTATATGTATATGTATATTTATATGTATATGTATATGTATATGTATATGCATATGTATATGTATATGTATGTGTATATGTATATGTATATGTATATGTATATGTATATGTATATGTATATGTATATGTATATGTATATGTATATGTATATGTACATGTACATGTACATGTATATGTATATGTATATGTATATGTTTATTTATATGTATATGTGTATGTACATGTATATGTTTATGTTTATGTATATGGATGTGCATATGGATATGTATGTGTATTTTCGCAAATATTTCTACAAATAACTCCACAACAATGATTATTATATGAATTTACATGAATAAAATGTATTCGATAATTCCTGTTTTTATGATTGCTCTGCTTCTTGTACCTTTTTCTAAAAAATATGTCCACGATCATAAACTACATGAATCATAAGTTACGTCAATTTTTTTTTTTGAATTTTCATTTAGATATATCAGGCGGAACAAATTTTTATTATATTTGTAAGTGGATTGTTGTGCAAGTTGTTCCTTTTACGAATATTTATTTCAAGGAAATAACGATATTAAACTGGAATCGGAAGATTTTTTGTGGTATTTTGCAGTCTGTCTCACTTGCGACCTCCTGTTGCTCCCCTCCCTCGCTGTTTTCAGTCTCTCTTGGTGCCGAATCTTTAAATGTTCTGTGTCCTTTCCTCTATTTGCGTCATTCAGTACATTTTCTCTCACATATACATCAATGGGGTTTGCTATGCCTTAGACGCTCACGCTGATTTCGCATCTCGATCACACAAATGAAGGATCCCCATCTGTGTCGCTATTATTATTTAAGGACCCCGTTCTCCTGAAGTCGCTATTAGGTAACCCGTATGTCTTCGCTGTTGTTTTGGAGATGGTAGCCTTGTGCTTCTTTTTGCGCTTGTGTGAATGCTGCATCTTGCTAGCTCTTATATGTAGAGAATATTGTCGAACAGGTTCCAGGTCGCGTTGTACTTCATTTATAGTTTCTTCGTCATTGGGTGGCGACGTCGGATCCATTCCAGGATATCCCGTAAGGCCTGGCAAGAACCGTTTTCATCGTAGAATGAAAATGCACAATAGTACCCAATCCATCGATGTCATGACCACGTCGATCAAATTTGTTCAATTTAAGCACCACCAGGTCTCGGCCGTGCCTTCCAACCGATTGGGCTTGCGTGGGACAGGCCGTTTTACGGATCTGGCCAAAGTTTTGAATTCTCTTATGTCTACGGCCGACTTACCAACACTTCTTACGAATCTATCCTCCTTTCGCGGACGGATTACAGATTTGGCCAACTTCGTTGCGGCTGAGCCTACTTCGCTGGTACTCCCAGGGAGCCTTGCAAATATGGCCAACGTTTTACCGACCCGTAACGGATCTGGCCGTTTCCGAAATGCTGTGTCAGTATGCTCTGAAATGCTCGACAGTCGCGCATCTGAAACGACACGTGCGAAGTGCGCGACACAAGTCGCACGTTCTTCCCCAGAGGACCGCCTTCAACTAAGTAGCAACCAGAGGGGGAGGAGGGGGGGGGGTCCTGAATGGATCGCTCGCCCAGCGCGCAGCTCGCTCCACATGGTGCTGCTCCTCACCATTACCATCAATCGCGGAAATAATAATCAACCCCGAATTGCAGCTGGCAGTGACTTATGGGTTCCCATTTAAATTAAAGCAAGCATGGTTTCCCAAATGAAGACTGACTAAGAACGTACCTTACATTCAACTGTAAATATTGAAGTGGACTTCTTATGTTTTTCAATACTCAATATGGATTATGTCATTTGTAAGAAGCACTACGAAAACAATTTGGATGACGTGGTCTGAATAAAATAGTGTGATCCAAGTGGGACAAGTTGTAATGTAGCTGTAACACAAGTTAGGTGCTTCCATGCTACGTGATTAAACACTATATTTTTTCACTTTAACGTAAAAATATATTTTTAACTGACTATTTTTTATTCTTTAGATGAATATCAACAGTAAATATTTTCACACGTATACATATAAATATACATAAACATAAACATATACATATATTTATATACATATACATATACATATACATATACATATACATATACATATACATATACATATACATAT
>SZWC01007908.1:71078-88072 GCA_023375785.1 Penium margaritaceum
GGCAGGGGGCGGCAGCGGCGGCGGCGGCGGCGGCGGCAGTGGCGGCGGCGGCGGCGGCGTTGGCGGCAGTGATGGTGGTGGTGGTGGCGGAGGCGGCGGTGGTGGCGAGGATGATGCTGGAAAGGGGGTCCTCCCATCACAGCCACAACAGCACAAACATGGCCAGTCGCAGGAGAAGCATGGGTAGATAATGCTAGGTTGGGCGGGTCTTTCTTGCTGCATTACCAGTCCCTGTTGTTATGCCAGCTGCCCCTGCCCACGTGGCATGCCTTCTTGAGAATTCAATAGGCATTGATTTGCTAGCATCGCCACTTTTGCTAGTGCTTCTGCAGGCGAAAATGGGGCAAGGGCTTCAAAAGGATGAAGTTGATGTGTGAAGTGCAAAAACTTCTGTCACTTCTGGCTTGATTAAGGGATGCAGGCAAACACTCTGTAGTGTAACACTGTGGCTCAACAAAACCACGTTGGGACTTGTTACACCAAGAATGTTTTGTGTTTGCCCGCGCTCGCCCCCATCTTGTTGCACTTTGTGCACCTGGACCTGATGTCAATCACGCCAGCTTCTCTGCTGCTGGACTATGCCACGAATGTCCAGGAGCCCATGTTGTACATTGTCCGCAGGACCACAATGAACACCCTCTCCCTATAGAGGGTGTTAATTGGCAGCCAAGTGGAGCGTGTTGCCTTTTTTGCTGCGCAGAATTCCAGCAATATGACCCAATCGCAGACTTGCAAGGGTTCCTGTGAGGTGTAATGAAGTTGCACTGCAATGTTTCATTGTCCAAATGTGCTATTTGTGAAGAAGCACCACTTGTGTAATGTGTAGCAGGATGTGCCTGCTTTGGCGCCTATTGAAGTAGGCCAGGTACAGGGGGGACAGTTGGAGGGTGGAGAGCCCGAGTGTCGGGTGACACTTGGGCTAACCAAGAGCAGGGGGCTCTCGGGTCCTGTAAGGGGGTTGGGTGTGTGGGGACTTGGCCATTGGACGGGTTGGGCTCTTGAGCTGTGAGGAGCGGGGGCTCGTGAGAGCTGAAAAAGGGGAGGGCTCTCAAGAGCTATGACGGGAGATCAAGGCGATGGACTTAGTGCAACGAAGGGGATTGAGATGGAAGTTGATAGAATGTTTGAATGAAAATTGAGAGAAGTGAGCTCAAGCGACAGACCCCCATTGGACCGGTCGTTGAACGCTCATGACACGCACATGTTCCGAATGGAACGCAAGCGCAGTGGTCACAGTGTTGGGAGAGGATGAGGCAGGTACACAGTGTGCGGTATGACCATCGCACGGCGGTGGCAGGTGTGAGTCTGAAACAGGGCGCTCAAGCTCGTGCGCTGTCGTCACAGCAAAGAACACTGTCAGCGCAGGTGCTGATAGTTGCAATTACTAGTCGGAGTGACAGATAATAGTTATCGCAACGTGCAACATCGCTTGAGCACATAAAAGAGATGACCTATGGCAAATCCACAATGCGAGACTGCCTACAGACTGCCTAACATGTTTGGCCCATGCCAGAAAAACCACCAAGGTAACACTAGGGACTGAACTAGGTCTGGTAGTGTAAGCAGAACATTAGCTACTTGAACAGGTTCAAGAGGCGGTGTGTAAGCATGCCAATGCGGCTGAAACGCGTCTTTTGGCTGATAGCTGTGGGCTGAGCCATGGAAACATGGATTCTTGGGAAGTGTTCAGCATTGAAGTATATTCAGATGCGTTCTCAAGTGTTTCAGCAACCTCTCTTAGCCTCCAAGACAAGGCCACGCCACTGTGAACTGAATTCAGTTGCACTGATATTGGGCTCAAGATATGAATGTTCAACCACAAATGTTTCTCATTTGAATCCAAAGCAAATCATGCAGGGCATCTCTCAATGTCACAGTATGTCCTAGGTTTACTTGTTCTGCTTCATGCCAAAAACCTACATTAAAATTGGTTGCTTATGGAGGAGGTGGCAGGATATTGACAAGTGCAAGTGTCTAGCATGTCCTCGATTCATGGAGAACCAGACAATTGGAGGTAAGACAGATTTTCTTTCCGGCCCCAGTTATGCAAAATTGTTATGACAACCCAGAGTACAAAACTATTGGGCTCAAACACACCGTGCACATGAATTCTGAGATTTAAAGACAATATTCCCAGAGTTCACAGAAAAAAATCATGCAGAGAATGATTCAAGTCGATCCCCGCTGTCGCCCCTCATGGGGTCATCACACATTCGTGAGGCTGCGATCAAGCAATGACCCCCCTTTTTGGACATGGAAACCCCCATTAGGATGTAGGATTTATTCATTTTTTTTACGTGGGTGGAGCCCTCGCAAAGCACAAAAACCTACATCCTAATGGGAGTTTTCTTGGAAAATAAAGAAGTAGAAGGGGTAATCGCTCGATCGCAAATGAGCAAAAACACCCTTGCTATGTTTTTCTTGGGACACATTTTGCTATGCAAACCACATTACATTCAGGCCCTAAGTTTTCATATTTGCGCAAGCACCTGCTGGGCCGCGTGGTAGCGGGGCCCAGCAGATTCCTTTTCAACACATGAGAAGTCTTGGGCCCCCCATGCAAACCATGCACAAAGCCTCCTCGTATTAGTCACAAACGCCTCAATAGAGGGATTTTTGACTGTTGCATGGAAATGCCGACGTTAGCACTCTTATGCAACATGCACTTTACATGGCTTTGATGCAAACTCCGCATTGAAAGCGTTAAGAATACAGAAAGGGGGCATAATCGTTTCAAGGGACATATCCCTATCTTCCCCATGTTTGGCATAATTTTACAAATGTGCCCCTACTTTTGAAATTCAGGTGTGAAGAGCGATTCAAGTCGCTCCACGCAACCGGTTGTCAAGGGGTTGTCACTCCCTTGCACGATAACAATATAGCAACATCCCCTTTTTTCTTCTTTTCTTTTTTCTGACGCACATAACCCCTACTGAATTTCAGGGTTTCTATGTTTTGTTTGGGGTCCGCCTTGTAGCGGGAGGGCCGGTTCGGCCCTCCCACCTCGCTGAAGCGAGGGGTGGTCGCGCACCACCCCTCGCGTCAGCGAGGGCTGGCCGGCGGCCAGCACTTCGCTGGCCGCCGGCCAGCTCGCTGCCGGCCGGCTGGACGGCCGGCGGCTGGCCAAGTGACCGGCCGGCCACCGGCTGGCCAGCCACCAGCCGCCGATCGCGGCCTCAGCCCGATCGGCGGCTGAGAGGCCACGAGGGCCTCGAGGGCGAGGCCTCGTGGCCTCGTTCCCTCGCCCCCCTTGCCCTCCTTGCAAAAACAAGCAAGCGAGGACGAGGGATAGGGGGAGCGAGGGTGAGGTCAAAATTGCTGGCGCGAAATCGCCAGCGTGCCTCGCACGCGACGATTTCGCGCCAGAACGACAAAAACGTAAGTCGAAGTTCATTTGCGAAGAACTTCGACATAAAACAAACGAAATAACTCGTGCGAACACATGAGTTCGAGGTAAAAACCCCCGGTTTGGATCCCAAAACCAGGGGTTTGGTTAAAAACGGAAATGGGCCTCCGGAGACTCGAAATATTCGAGTCTCCCTGCTCTGGGTCGTTGATGACGATTGCCCCTAAGTCTTGCGAAGGGGGTAAACCCCTGACGCGGACTGAGAACGCCATTCTGCGAACTCTGACGACGACTTCAGAGCAGGAGCTGGAGACTCAGCCCGTTACAGTGGTTCTCAGAGCCAGACGACCCTCGCGACTAAGGGTTCGACGGAAACGGCGGTTACGTCAGATATAAAACGCCGCAGGCAGCTGCAAGCAGTAGCAGAAACGCCAGAAGGGACTACGGCATCCATACTTCACGGATTGAAGCGCCGTAAAGTGCGTTGCAGAGCTGGAAAAACATTCTACTTGGTGGAGCCACTTCCTTCCAGCCTCTCCACAATTCCAGGGGGCTAGGAGGATTTTGGTGGGGCGGGTTGGGGAGTTCCCACCTCTAAAACCACAAAATCCTCCTCACTTTCAAGACTCCTTCAAACTTCCTTCATCCAAAAAATTGGGACAGCGTCCCTCCCCAAGCTTAGGGACTCTCACGACCTGAGAGCACCCTAAAAAGAAGGAGGGTACCACCTTGGGGATTTTTGGCGGCTCCCCCAACGTCGCCGGCTCAAGGAGGACGCCGCCAAGGGGCACAAGACGCGCAAAGAAGACTCAAGAGGAGGCCAAGGAAGACAAGAAGACAAGAAGTTAGAAGAAGGATTGGAGGAGTTGCTAGGAATTGTGGAATTCCTCTCCCATTCTTTGTCTTAGCTTTGTGAGCGATACTCACACTTCTTGTCAATTCCTTGTATTGTAATTTTCTATTTTCCTAGGTACTAGTCCTTGCCAATCGCCGTGAGTCACGGCGTAGGAAGTCTAGTTCCAAAAACCACGACCTTGTGCTGACGTGGCGGCCTAGGAAAATAGAAATTGAATTTACAATTGCCTCACCGATCGTGAGAGCAAGGAGTTTGTGGGAGGCAATTCCTCCTTAACCTCGTGGGGTGATCCTCACAACGATCTTCACGTGCTAGTTGCACAAGCGACGAGATGGCAAGTGCCGGACCATCTAAGGCCAACAAGGGCAAGGTGGTGACGTTCTCACCACACGTCCTTGGCGGACTCCAAGTTTTGGGAGCCGCCGCCGCGAGCACGGTTGCCAACCCAAAGGAAACCGTACCGCCTAAGGCAACCGTGCCGCCTAAGGCAACCGCACAGCCTAAGGCAACCGTGCCGCCTAAGGCAACCGACGCCAACCTCGGCGACACCGAGAAGCGTGCGGAGGCCGCAAAGGTGCTCGACGAGCACGTCGACGCGCGCATGGGCGACCCCCATGCGACAGAAGACGCGATGGAGGAGGATCTTCCGGAGGAGGACCCCGACAAAGAGCACGACGCCGACGATGGTGAAGGCGATGAGGATCGCGACCTTCACCATCATCGTGCGGCGAACTCGAGCCAATTGCTCGAGAAGGAAAAGGCGCCCGCCGCATCGCCTAAAGCTGCCGACGGCAGCGAGACTGCCGAGAGCAGCAAGGGCGTTGAAAGCAGTCACACGGGAAGTTCCCCCGAGAACGAGCCGGACGACGACGCCGCAAAAGCAATTCGCGATGGCCGTTGTAGGCTTGCGGAGTTTGCTGTTGAGGCGGCAGGCTGACTAAAGATCACCACCGACGGTGGAGATACGGCACCACTCGGAGGAATGGGGGCGGACCCCCCTTCCTATGATGTGGCCGCGATGGGGCAGGGCAGCGCCCACTCGAGCGTCGTCGCCGACGATAGTCTCCTCCGAAAGGTGGGACTCCTTGGAGGAGTGTACGCGAACCGTACCCTCTTGCAGTGGGTAAGGGTGCACGGACAACGCGAGGCCCTAGAGGCTATCGTCAATGTTCTGACGACATCAGAGCTCAAGTGCGCGTTTGCCAACCTGCTGGCCCACGTCGGGCAGAGCATCACGGACCTTGACCGTGATCGCCAGCTGTAGCACCTGGCCACCCATGAGGCGAGCCACCGATGCAACGACCTCGACAAGGCGTTGCAGAGCGTGACCCAGGTGCGGATGCAGCAGCAAGCGCAGCGTGTCGCAGCTGCGGATGCCACTACCGGTGGCAGCGACGACTTGCCTACCTCAACGACTTCGGGGTCGTTCATGAACACGTCCTTCCTCCACAGTGTGGAGATCTTCCGGAAGGGCGTGAAGCTGACCGACTGGCTGAACCTCATGGAGCACGTTCTACGTGTCCACAAGGCTCCACTCAGCCAGTGGGGCGACCTTGCCATGACGCGGCTTGAAGACAAACTCTTCAAGTACGTGGTCAAGGAGTGGACTGCGCAGCAGCCGCACCTCGAGTGGCAGCCCATGCCGTGGGAGACTTTCTGTGCGATCATGCGCAAGAAGTGCACCCAACATGAGGAGGCACAATGCGCCTTCCACAAGATCAAGGACTTCAGGCAGCTGGGCAGCTCGCTCGAATCCTACTTGAGCGAGTTCACCGCACTCGTGGAGGAAGCCGAAAGCTTCATCGAGGGCGATGGGACTCAGACGTTCAAGTACCCGGAGTGCATGCTGCTGGAGTACTTGTGTGATGGTCTCGCCAGCGAGAAGCTCAAGGACAAGACCACCACGACAGCCACTGGCCAAGCTTGGACAAGTTGGAGGGCGTTGTGCGACTACATGAGCGAAGTGTATTCAGCGAACCCGAAACACTACTCTGATGCACGACACATGCACATCAGGGGCGCGATATGTGCGTGGACGCTGCAGGGGCTGGTGGGTCAGCCGGACAGCGAGGCGGGGCCAAGGGCAAGCAGCCTACAAACCCTCCAGCCAAGAAGGCTGGCGGACACAAGGGTCCCAACAACAAGCGCAGCCGCAAGAATGACGAGCTGCAAGCGGCGCGTGAGCGTCGCAACGCAGCCTTCCGCGAAGGGCTCTGCCACAACTGTATGCAGCCGGGCCACTTTAGGGCTCAGTGCCCTGAGGCTGCTGGTGGTGGACAAGAGGCCGCGGCGCTAGCTGCAGCAGCAGCACCTCGTGGGGATGGTGCAGCAGGAGGCCGCGGACAAGGCCGTGGACAGGGTCGCGGTCGCGGCAATGGGCCCGGCCGTGGTAACGGACAGGGCCGTGGGGCGGGTTTTCCCCACCCCTGAGTGACGTCAGTGGGGACCACTCAGGGGTAAAACTGGATCACGAGTGTGAGTTCATGTTTTCAGACGAGGATGTTAAACAATTTGAGTTTTTGACGAGTTCAAATTTCTCTGTTGTTTTCTCCCCTCTCATTGAACCTCATTCTGCACTTGCTGATCGACATTGCCCACTAAATCTTGCATCACCAGACGAGATGCATGACGGAACCTGCTTAGTGGTGGCGACACCAACCACTGTGCAAGAGTTGTGTAACACAGTGATTGAAGCAAATGCCCTCAAAGCAATGAGTTCAATCACGTTCGCAGTACCTCTAGTCCACGATTTCGACCTAGTCAAATTTAAAGACTGGAAGGTGCTAGCCGAATTCACACGTGCCCACAAGATGTGGACTCGAGTGGGTGAATCATGGGAGTTGCGACGCCCGTCGTACAGATTCCGTGTTTATCACAAACTCGGCTTACCGTCGTCGAGTCTGTTCACTCGGAAGAGTGGAGGCAACATGACGATGCAGTTCAAAGGACACCTAGCTGGTGCTCCCGTGAACGTACTGGCTGACACTGGAGGGGAGGACTCTTTTGTTAGCCTTGGCTTTACCCGACAGGTTGGCCTGAAGTACAAGCCATCGAATGGCGCAGTTGTTGTCGGTGACAACCGTATGGTACCCGTGACCGGTACTTGTAAAGCGAAAATTTGTATTCAAGGGTACACACAGAGTGTCACGTTGAAGGTACTCAACCTTCTTGACCCGTTTGACGTGGTGCTAGGCGATCCTTGGCTTCGTGACAACAAGGCTCTAATGTGCTTTGAATCAAAGCGTTTAATCATCTGAAAAGGACAACGCCGCTTTACGTTGATTCCGAGTACGAAATTATCACCGACCCGACTCAAAGTCCATGCCAGCTTGTCTGCAATGCAGGTCAAGAGACGTATTCGACAAGGTTGTCGATACTTCCTGGCTCAGCTGCAGAAAGTGGAGGACGACGTGACGGAAGACACGCCACAAGAGATCAGATCTCTATTGGCGAAGTTCTCGGATGTATTCCAAGACCCACCGGCTGGGCTTCCACCAGAAAGACACATGGGCCACACAATTCCGTTGCAACCGGAGGCGACTCCTCCATTCAGACCCATGTATCGCCTTAGTCCAGCAGAAAGGCAAGAGGCCGAACGCCAAATCAAAGAGTACCTTGAAAAAGGGTGGATCGAGCCCAGTAGCTCGCCGTACGATACGCCGATCCTTTTTGTAAACAAAAAGGATGGTGGTTTACGCATGTGCATGGATTACCGGGCGTTGAACAAGCTGATGGTGAAAAATTGATTCCCCTTACCATGGATTGAGGACCTTTTTGACCAACTCCAAGTCGCAAAAGTATTTTCGTCCTTGGATTTGTCTCAAGGGTACCATCAAATCCGCATCACGGAAGAGGATGTGCCCAAAACCGCGTTTCGAACGTACATGGGACACTATCAGTTCCGAGTGTTATGCTTCGGGCTTACAAATGCCCCGGCAACCTTCCAAGGAGAAATGAACCGAACGTTTGCCAAGCAACTTGGACAGTATGTCTTGGTTTACCTGGATGACATCCTGGTTTTCTCCAAATCAATGGAAGAGCACATAGAACATTTGCGCGAAGTTCTCGCAATCCTTCGGGAACAGAAGTTCTATGCGAAAGTCAGCAAGTGCAAGTTTGCACAAGATGAGCTCGAATACCTTGGACACATCGTCGGCAAGGACGGCATCCGTGTCGACCCACAAAAGATCCAAGCCGTTGTGGACTGGCCACGCCCCGAAAATGTTGGGCAGATTCGGTCTTTCCTCGGCCTTGCAAACTACTTTCGACGGTTTATGCAAGGGTATTCGACCCTGGTAGCACCGCTAACCAGGCTCACGCGGAAAGACGTGCGTTGGGAAAGGACATCTGATTTTGAGAACGCTTTTCTCAAGGTCAAAGAGCTTCTCTCCACGGCGCCCGTCCTAGCTCTTCCGGATCCATCGCAACCATGGGAGGTTTGATGTGATGCATCGGTAGTAGGACTTGGAGCCGTCCTCATGCAGAACGGTCACCCAGTTGCGTATGAGAGCCGGAAGCTCATGCACGCGGAAACGTGGTACACGACTGGGGATCAAGAGCTCCTTGCGGTAGTACACGCTTTCAAGATGTGGCGTTGCTACCTCGAGGGTGCTGAAGGGGGTGTGACGGTCTTGACCGACCATAATCCATTGGTGTTTTTCCAAACGCAACCGAACCTGTCAAGACGACAGGCGCGTTGGAGCGAATACCTAAGTCGATTCTCGTTCACATGGGAATATCGGCCAGGACGCATTAATGTGGCCGATCCACTAAGCCGACAGCCTGTGGAAATTAAAACAACCACGGAGGTCAGTGGGTGTTTTATGGTCATTGCTATAGCAACCGTACAACCACCAGATCCCCCTACACCTCTGCAGCAACCACCACGAGAGATTATCCATTAAAACGGTTTTGTAAACAGGATCCGGATGGGATACTGTGTGGATTCTTGGTTTCAAGACTCTCGAAATCTGGACAAGTACGGCTTGGTGGAGGCCGCAGGAATCTTCTGGCACGAAGAACAAGTTGTTGTGCCAAACTCGGGAGACCTTCGAGCAAAGGTTATCTCCCAGTTCCACGACCCGCCGGTCGCAGGTCACGTGGGACCCCGAAAGACCGGACAGGCACTCTCGGACAACTATTGGTGGCCAGGGTGGAGTGTCGATGTCCGTAAGTATTGCATGACATGCGACCCATGTCTTCGGAAAAAGGCTAGTAACAAGAAGCCTGCTGGACTCCTCCAGCAGCTTCCCATTCCTGGGACTCCATGGGAGTGCGTCAGCATGGACTTCATTACTAGTCTTCCGGACACGGCCCGTGGCCACGATGCAATACTAGTGGTTGTGGATCTTTTGACGAAGATGACACATTTCATTCCTACAACCACTGACGTCAATGCAGAGAAGACCGCTCGTCTCTTCTTTGAGGGTGTCGTAAAGTACCACGGCTTGCCGTTGCGCATTATCTCCGATCGAGAACGAAAATTTGCTAGTAAGTTCTGGCAAAAGATGCACGAGTACTTCGGCAGTGAGTCGCAAATGTCGACAGCATTTCACCCTCAAACTGACGGACAAACAGAGCGCATGAATCGCACTTTGGAGCAGATGCCCCGCATGTACGTGGACCCTACCATGCATGATTGGGACAAATTCCTCGCACCGGCAGAGTTTGCGGTGAACAACTCCGTGAACGAGTCCACACAGTTCACACCGTTCGTGTTGAACAGTGGTCGGCATCCAGTGGTACCCTCTTCATTGGTGAAGAGTGGGAGTATAGGAGGACAGGTTCCTTCCGCTCAAGCCTTTGCCGAGCGCATTGACTCCTTGTTACAGGAGGCGAAGGGTCACCTTCAAGCAGCTTGGCAGCGACAAAAGGCATATGCCGACAAAGGTCGCCGGGAGGTCTCGTTTGACATCGGTGACAAAGTGCTGCTTAGCACTAAAAACCTTCGGCTGAAGTCGCCAGGGGCAAGGAAACTTCTATCGAAGTGGATTGGGCCGTTTCCCATTGTGGCACGCATCGGGCCAGTGGCATACCGATTGCTACTTCCGCTGAGTATGAAGATACATGACGTGTTTCATGTGAGCCTGCTGGCTCCATACACGGCAGAAGGAACTGTTCAGCCACCGCCAGCAGTCCTGGCTGCCGACTGCCAATACGAGGTCCTTCGCCTACTCCAACACCGAGAGCGTACTCTTCGGTCGCGCGTTGTCAGGGAGTACCTTGTTCATTGGGCCGGTTGTGGACCTAAACATAATTCATGGGAGCCCGAATCTCGGTTGCCCACAGGGGTGGCCAACGAGTATTGGAGCGAGCTTGCAGCTCGCACAGATCGACGCGTGGCAGGAGGTACCACCTGAACGCGCAAAAGTGAACAACATTCCCACAGGGCAACATTCATGGACAGCGACCATAGGAGGTTGGGGACACCCAACATGGTTGTCGCGCGGACGCTCCAGCCTAAAGGGGGGAGGCCGCTAGCCGTGCTGACCTACAAGCTGCAGCTTAGGTCTAAGTACCATGCACGTGTTCATGTTTAGCTGGTGATTGAAATTATTAATTTTCTTTCACAATGTTGATGACTCACCGACTGACAATCCTACTTGTTGTTCATGAACCGGGACGGTTCATAATAAGTGGGGAGGAATGTAGCGGGAGGGCCGGTTCGGCCCTCCCACCTTGCTGAAGCGAGGGGTGGTCGCGCACCACCCCTCGCGTCAGCGAGGGCTGGCCAGCGGCCAGCACTTCGCTGGCCGCCGGCCAGCTCGCTGCCGGCTGGCTGGACGGCCGGCGGCCGGCCAAGTGACCGGCCGGCCACCGGCCGGCCAGCCACCAGCCGCCGATCGCGGCCTCAGCCCGATCGGCGGCTGAGAGGCCACGAGGGCCTCGAGGGCGAGGCCTCGTGGCCTTGTGCCCTCGCCCCCCTCGCCCTCCTTGCAAAAACAAGCAAGCGAGGACAAGGGATAGGGGGAGCGAGGGTGAGGTCAAAATTGCTAGCGCGAAATCGCCATCGTGCCTCGCACGCGACGATTTCGCGCCAGAACGACAAAAACGTAAGTCGAAGTTCGTTTGCGACAAACTTCGACATAAAACAAATGAAATAACTCGTGCGAACACATGAGTTCAAGGTAAAAACCCCCGGTTTTGGTCCCAAAACCAGGGGTTTGGTTAAAAACGGAAATGGGCCTCCGGAGACTCAAAATATTCGAGTCTCCCTGCTCTGGGTCGTTGATGACGATTGCCCCTCAGTCTTGCGAAGGGGGTAAACCCTTGACGCGGACTGAGAACGCCATTCTGCGAACTCCGACGACGACTTCAGAGCAGGAGCTGGAGACTCAGCCCGTTACACGCCTGCACAAAAAATAAAACCCTACACTGTAATAGGGTGTTTGTGCATGGGAAAAAAAGGAAGAAGGGGCTTCGCTTGATCGTGATAGAGCAAAAAACCCTTTTCAGAATCACATCTTTTTTCCCTCGCACTCAAACCCACCTCATTCTCGATGCAAACCCTAATCAAAATCTCCTCCACATAAAACTGGGGTTTCGGGTTTTATTTGCGTGGGCGCCTGTTGGGCCCGCGGTAGCGGGGCTCAGCAGGTTCCCTTTCAATGCATGGGGAGTGTCAGACGTCCCATAGAAAAAGGCTCGATACACACTTTTTCTGGTAAATTTAGATTTAACGATGATATGCCCCGAGATTGAGAACTTTGATCGGAGGGTAATTCAAGCCACTCTTCCCCACTACCACTTATGAGGTCATCCCTCCCTCGCGAGGTCATGATCGAGCAATGAACCTTTTTTCTTCTTTTTTTTTTCTTTCAAAAGTGCAAAACCCCTGGTATGGCTTAGGGCTTTCTGTGTTTTTCTTGGAGCTTGCACAAAACATAATACCCTACTCAATACAAGAGGGTTCGGACATAAAACAAAAAATGAAGAAAAGGGGATCATTGCTCGATTGCGATCGAGCAAAAACGTAGTTCTTGAAAAAAATTGCCGGCATGTAAATCCACCACGTTTGTGATGCAAGCCATATTCAAACACTTCCTCAAAAAATATTCAGGGTTTCTGATTTTATAAGTGTGCAGGCTCCTGTTGTGCCCCACAGAAGTGGGGCTCAGCAGGTTCCCTTTCGATGCATGGGGTGTCTCCGACCCCCCATGCAAACATGGATGAAGGTATGCGTGTGTGCATCTTTTCTTCACATAGTTGGCATGCTTTTTATAGATTTTGTTAAACGTAGGACCTTCCTGACGTCATGTTGTATTCTTCATTTCTCTTTTCTCCATGTGTTGATGTAGCAGATGCACGTCGACCCCCATGCTGTTGAGGAGACCAAGAAATACAAAGACTCAGGCATGTTGGACCATGTTTTCATCGCACCTGGGGCTTGCCACCTGTGATTTGAGCATCCTTATTGCATTTCTTGTCATGGATGGCACGTTCTTCTCAAGCACGTGCATGAACACAAGCAGGTTCTTCTCACCATGCAATTCTTTGATGCAAAAGACGATGCCATGCCAGCTGTGTACACACTCGTATCGAGGTATAGTTAATCGACCAAAATTCATACACGCCACAATCGGTGTATCAACAAGTGTATTCATGTATTAATGGATTTCTCAATAACCATAAACATAGATGCATCTGACTAGATCCCACATGTACATTCTTTGTCAAACACGAAAATATTAAGGGAATCACTATGAAATATAGAAGTTTTGGTGAACGATCAATGTAGCCTCACCCAAAGTTTGGGTGTTTGGTGGGAAGAATATGGTACCTTTTATAGGTGACGGGATATTCCGCCACCAGTGGTCTGATTTGAATCCAGAAAACTCCACTTGCACTGACATTCAAGGAGAAGGAACCAGGGGAGTTTCAACAACTGTACCAAGCCTATCCATGATTTCTGGGTCAGAAAGGGAATTTAGACGGGTCGCCATTGAGGCACCAACTCATTTCCTCAGGTTGGAGGCATGGTACGTGGCTCCACCAGGGGTTGCTTGAATGACTGTAGCAGGGGCTCTACTGCTCCATTTTGAATGTGGATGCATTGAAAAGCTTAGATAACAAGCTGTATTACTCTGATATAATCTTACTATGACAGCCAAACCGAAAACGTGTCTTCAGCCTTTCTCAGTTCCACAACCTTCATTCTGCCAGAATTCTGCTCATTTGGTGTGTGGCGACTCAAAGTGCAAATCTTCCTTGGAAGTCGTTTTGCCTAAGCTATTGTAGACACTCGGAGGATTAGAGCAGGCCGGGACAGCATTCCTGAAAAAGGGTTATGGGCCACGGCCCTGATATACCTGCCAAGACGTTCATGGCTTCCACAGTAAATGGGAGTGTCATCCCGTACGACTTCAAAATCACAATCTGAGACTCTGTGCAATAGAAGCATAACGTGGCCCAGAAGACAGAGTCCCTGCCAATCCAGAAGTTCATGGAAAGTCCTAGATTTGGGCTGTGGCAGTGGCACTTTGGAATCTTGAGCACAAGAGACTGCTGGAGTTAATGAAGAGCACGAGGTTCAAAATGCGAGAGCAACGGACACGAAGAAGACGGACTTTGCTAAGAAGAAGATGCTCCTGTTTTCAGTGCTGCATGAATCTCTATATACCTACATCCATGGCTGTGCTCTGGAGGTGGAGGCATGGAAGAATCTCTGCTTCATCAATCAATCAACATCCCTCACAAAGAAGATCTTCCTAATGAAGCAACTCTTGACATTGAGGATCGAGGAGGGTGAGGATGTACTTTCCACCATGCAGCTGAGCCAGTCTCTTGCCTCATAATGCAATAATATGGGGTGGAAGATTGGCACACAGATGTAGGCGATGGCTCTCCTCATGTATCTACCCAACATTTGTAGCCCTCTTACCATTGAAGTAGGATGTTGGAAGGAGGAGAAACCACCTACGGTGGAATTTTTAAAGTACATCCGCAACAAGGCACACCATCGTAACAGTGGCGAGACCTTGTAAACCTCATCATCCATGGTCACCAAAATGCAAGGTGACAGTAGTGGTAAGAGTGGCGGTCGGAAAGGAGGTGGAAAAAAGGGTGCTAAGAAGGGTGCATGTAAAAACTGTGGCAAGGAGGGCCACTGGTCCAAGGAGTACCTAGAGGAGGCACGACTGGCAGCAAAGGTGACAAAGGCAAGAAGGCGCTCCTCAATGGCATAAAAAACCATGACCTGACGGGTTCCAACAATTGTTGCCTTGAGTCAGGCGCAAGGAGCATACATAAGTTGAGAATGCAGGGTTTATCAACTACACCAAGTCTGCCAAGTCCATTGTGGTCGCAAATCACAAGGTCGAACCCATGGCTGACCAAGGTGACGTGGACATGGGGGTGGTAGTCGGTGGTAAAAGGGTGCAACGTGTTATTCAAAACGTGAAAGTATTTCTTTCCTTGCTGAGATTTTGAGTGTGAGCTGCTTGACGGTGGAGTATAAGGTGCTTTTCCGCAAGTTAGCTACATTCGTGGGGATGGACGGGGGCGACGAGGTCGTGCTGGAGGCAAAATGTGATGGAGGCCTCTACATTGCTGGAAAAAAGGCCATCACCTTAGCAACAGACGCAACAGACCAGAAATCATGTGCTTTCAACTTGTAGAAATGCCAGGGAGCAGACGTGCAGTTGTGGCACTGGTGGTTCGGGCACTTGTCGTCCGCAGTCATGAAAGAGATGGCGAAGAATGATAAGGTTTGCCGCCTTGACATCACTGGTGCAGTAGATGTAGCAGAGGATGTAAAAGGCACAAAAAGTGTGAGCCTTGCATCTTGGACAAGGCAAAGCGCAAACCATTTGAGGACGGGAAGCGGCAGGCCAAGGGCCTGTTGTAGATCGTGCACAGTGATGAGTGAAGGCCAATCAATATGCCGCCCTTCGGCGGGATGTGGTACTTCATCACTTTCATTGATGATAATAACACAAAACTCTGCATTTACTTCATGCAGCGGAGAAGCAAGGTGCTGGAATGGCCAAAGAAGTACATCATAAAGGTGGAGAGGTAGACTATTTGTAAAGTCATAGTGCTACGCATCGACAATGGTGGCAAGTACGTGGGCTACGGTAGGTGGCTTAAGGAGCAGGGCATTGAGTGAACGCCGACATATCTATACACGGTGTAGTCTAATGGCATGGCGGAACATACTGATAAAAAGCTCCTCACCATGGCAGGGACGATGCTCGTGGATGAAAATTTTCCACAGAGTTTCTGGGAAGAAACTGTGAGTACGGAATGATATATCATCATCATCATCCTAACAGTAATGCCGAAGGGGAAAGGCAGCTGGAAGACATTGCAAGAGGTCTGGAGTGGTTACAAACCAAGAGTGCCATACCTGAAGGTGTTCAGGTGCAAAGCACATGCATTGGTGTAGGTCGCGTAACGGGGTGAGTGATAATTGGAACTCCAAAAAAAGACATAGTCGTTGGGTATGAGAGTGCACTCAATGAATACCGGCTCTTTGACCCACGGAAGCAAGACGTCATCACAAGCCATGATGTCACGTTTGATGATTATCAGAACTACTGTGGCAGCAGAAACAACATCAACACATCGCACTCTCCAAAGTTTGGGGAGTGGTTCTTACTCCTTGAACATGAGGAGGAACTGGCGACTGTGGACGTCAATGATGGGTCTTTACAGAGCAATGATGCTGGAGCACACAAGGGAATTGCAGCAGGTGCAGGTGCCGCTAGAGTGCAAGAAGAAGCAGCTAACACGGGGGAGCCTGCCACCAAGGAAAAATTGTGTAAATTATGTATCAAGACATGTGTGGCCTGCCCTAGCATCACGCAAAACCAGAGGACACAGAAAGCTGGTGCAGGCCACGCACATGGCCTAGGTCCTTCAGCGGTACAACAAGGAGGGCTGCAAACTGGTGGACAGTCCGGTCTCCACAAGCTGTGAGGTGAGTGCAGTGATGACGCCACAAACAAAAGAGGAGAAGGAGGGCATGGTGGAGGTGCCCTACTAAGTTGTGGTGGGCATCCTCATTTATGCCATGGTAGCGACTCTGCTGGACTTCGCCCATGTGGTGGGTCAGGTGAGTAGGAACGTGGCCAATCCTGGGCTACTACAATAGAAGGTGGTGAAGCGCATCCTCCAATACATAGAGAAAACACGGCAAGTGCACCTGAAGTATGACGGAAAGGGGAAGTCAGACCCCTTGTGGATGGTCCGTTACACTGACGTGGACTACGCCGACGATGTGGGAAGGAGGAAGCCCAATTTGGGTTATGAGTTCTTCCTCGTAGTTGCAGCAGCCTCATGGTGCAGCAGGAAGCAGGATTGTGTTGCCAACTCCACAATGAGGACGGAGTATATTGCGGTGGCCGAGGTGGTTACGGAAGCGGTGTGGCTTCACAGATTGCTCGGGGAGCTGGGAATGCTGCAACATGAGCCTACAGTGGTTTGGAAGGAAAAAACCAGCTTTCTCTTTCTTCACAACAGCTCAAGGCAGCACAAGAGGATGATGCACATTGACTTGTGCTACCATTACGTGGACACCATGGTAGAGAAGGGACACGTTTTTCTGATGCATTGTAGCACAAAGCACATGCTCGCAGATTGCTTGACCAAGGTACAGCCACAGAATTGGCATGCATCAGCCTTGCAGGGCTTTTATTGACAAGCTATGAAGGGATTGACAGCACAGGAGAGGATCATCAAGAGTCAGCATGAGGCATCAGCATGGAAGGTGCACGGGGGAGATTGTAAGAAGGTGCCCTTCCCATGGATGTCATTTTCCATTTTTCCTAGTTTGACTACTGGAGAATGGTT
>SZWC01007908.1:94409-109080 GCA_023375785.1 Penium margaritaceum
CCTCCTCATTCTTCTCTTGCTCCTCCTCCACTCCTCCTCCTCCTCCTCCTCCTCCTCCTCCTCGGTATCCTCATCCTCCTCCTCTTCTTCCTCCTCATGCGCAGTTTGTGGCCTGGATCTGCCCCGTCACTGGAGTATCCCATGGACTCCATGTTCGTGGGGCAGGCTTCACTCATCCTGCAATCTGCTTCAAGCTGCACCCTTTGTGCAGCTGCTGGAGATAGTGCAACAGGGTCAGTGCACTTGCAGCCAGGGTGTCCTTGTTTGCTGCAACAGCCACAGATCCGCCTATTCTTCACGAGCGCCCACCTATCCACCGGGAAAGACTTGGGATGACCACGTCCATGCTTGGGCCCGGGTTTCTTCAACTTCTGATCGGCTGTTACCACCAGCCAAAGCTTCTGGAGGGAAAAGGGCTGGTTTTACGGGCACTTGTAGCTGAGGTTGGGGTACCCGGAGTCCACGAAACTCTCGGGATTGATCGGGCCCTCCAGAATGATGCTGTGCACATGGGGACATGGCATCCCATAATCACACCAGTGCCCACACGAGCAGAACTTCTACTTGATGTGCACATCTCTTGGGATGCCTCCATCATGCATGGCAGCACCTCTGGTACAGTAGCCCCTTTCATCCCCATCCATCTCCTGGTCATACTTCCTGACGCTGTTGTGGTTTTCCTATAGCTTGGCGTACAGCACTCGTGCGATGTTTCCCTCAGCATCATGCGCCACCCCCTGCCTGATTTTCCAGAGGCGCTGCACAAAGGTATGAAGATTCAGAAAAGAAAAGTACAGGTACATCCTGCGGCATTCAGCAGCCAGCCTTCCGTAGAGGGGCACCAGGGAATTACTAGTTGTATGCCCGCCGTGAGGCACAGGCAGTACAACTGGCTCCACCACTCCTTTGGAATCCCTGGCTCCCCGTTCCCACCAAACAGGTAGTCCCTTGACTTGGGACAAACATGCCGCATCTCCCTCAAGTACTTGTCCCAATCTGCCTGTTTTTGCATTTGTGAGGATCCAGAAGAGAGAACCTGAGTGCTCTTGGTAGTGGACTTGTCCATTGCCTTGCAGGTGCCACACACAGTTTCTGTGCATAGGACCCTGCAGCTTTGCCTCCATGCCATTCCCGAGGCCCTTCTCACAGTCAGAGCTGATGATGGTTCCGGCCTCCACAGCTGTCAGGTAGGCTTCCGCCACGAGTTTGCAAAACCAGGTCTAGTTACGCTCATCCTCCTCAGATACGAGCATATATAACCAATCACTTCACCCTCGAAACTGTGTACACAATAGTGTATAGGGAAGTGAACAGAAAAGTGAACATTGATCGTTCACCAAAACTTCTATATTTCATAGTGATTCCCTTAATATTTTCATGTTTGACAAGGAATGTACATGTGGGATCTAGTCAGATGCATCTATGTTTATGGTTATTGATAAATCCATGAATACATGAATACACTTGTTGATACACCGATTGTGGCGTGTATGAATTTTGGTCGATTAACTATACCTCGATACGAGTGTGTACACAGCTGGCATGGCATCGTCTTTTGCATCAAAGAATTGCATGGTGAGAAGAACCTGCTTGTGTTCATGCACGTGCTTGAGAAGAACGTGCCATCCATGACAAGAAATGCCGTAAGGATGCTCAAATCCAAGGTGGCAAGCCCCAGGTGCGATGAAAACATGGTCCAACATGCCTGNAAAAAGCATGCCAACTATGTGAAGAAAAGATGCACACACGCATACCTTCATCCATGTTTGCATGGGGGGTCGGAGACACCCCATGCATCGAAAGGGAACCTGCTGAGCCCCACTTCTGTGGGGCACAACAGGAGCCTGCACATTTATAAAATCAGAAACCCCGAATATTTTTTGAGGAAGTGTTTAAATATGGCTTGCATCACAAACGTGGTGGATTTACATGCCGGCAATTTTTTTCAAGAACTACGTTTTCGCTCGATCGCAATCGAGCAATGATCCCCTTTTCTTCTTTTTTTCTTTTATGTTCGAACCCTCTTGTATTGAGTAGGGTATTATGTTTTGTGCAAGCTCCAAGAAAAACAAAGAAAGCCCTGAGCCATACCAGGGGTTTTGCACTTTTGAAAGAAAAAAAAAAAAGAAGAAAAAAGGTTCATTGCTCGATCATGACCTCGCGAGGGAGGGATGACCTCATAAGTGGCAGTGGGGAAGAGTGGCTTGAATTACCCTCCGATCAAAGTTCTCAATCTCGGGGCATATCATCGTTAAATCTAAATTTACCAGAAAAAGTGTGTATCGAGCCTTTTTCTATGGGACGTCTGGCACTCCCCATGCGTTGAAAGGGAACCTGCTGAGCCCCAATACCGCGGGCCCAACAGGCGCCCACGCAAACAAAACCCAAAATCCCAGTTTTATGTGGAGGAGATTTTGATTAGGGTTTGCATCGAGAATGGGGTGTGTTTGAGTGCGAGGGAAAAAAGATGTGATTCTGAAAAGGGTTTTTTGCTCTATCACGATCAAGCGAAGCCCCTTCTTCCTTTTTTTCCCATGCGCAAACACCCTATTACAGTGTAGGGTTTTATTTTTTGTGCAGGCGTGTAACGGGCTGAGTCTCCAGCTCCTGCTCTGAAGTCGTCGTCGGAGTTCGCAGAATGGCGTTCTCAGTCCGCGTCAGGGGTTTACCCCCTTCGCAAGACTGAGGGGCAATTGTCATCAACGACCCAGAGCAGGGAGACTCGAATATTTCGAGTCTCCGGAGGCCCATTTCCGTTCTTAACCAAACCCCTGGTTTTGGGACCCAAACCGGGGATTTTTACCTTGAACTCATGTGTTCGCACGAGTTATTTCGTTTGTTTTATGTCGAAGTTCATCGCAAACGAACTTTGACTTACGTTTTTGTCGTTCTGGCGCGAAATCGTCGCGTGCGAGGCACGCTGGCGATTTCGCGCCAGCAATTTTGACCTCACCCTCGCTCCCCCTATCCCTCGTCCTCGCTTGCTTGTTTTTGCAAGGAGGGCGAGGGGGGCGAGGGCACGAGGCCANGGCCAGCCCTCGCTGACGCGAGGGGTGGTGCGCGACCACCCCTCGCTTCAGCGAGGTGGGAGGGCCGAACCGGCCCTCCCGCTACATTCCTCCCCACTTATTATGAACCGTCCCGGTTCATGAACAACAAGTAGGATTGTCAGTCGGTGAGTCATCAACATTGTGAAAGAAAATTAATAATTTCAATCACCAGCTAAACATGAACACGTGCATGGTACTTAGACCTAAGCTACAGCTTGTAGGTCAGCACGGCTAGCAGCCTCCCCCCTTTAGGCTGGAGCGTCCGCGCGACAACCATGTTGAGCGTCCCCAACCTCCTATGGTCGCTGTCCATGACTGTTGCCCTGTGGGAATGTTGTTCACTTTTGCGCGTTCAGGTGGTACCTCCTACCACGCGTCGATCTGTGCGAGCTGCAAGCTCGCTCCAATACTCGTTGACCACCCCTGTGGGCAACCGAGATTCGGGCACCCATGAATTATGTTCAGGTCCACAACCGGCCCAATGAACGAGGTACTCCATGACAGCGCGCGACCGAAGAGTGCGCTCTCGGTGTTGGAGTAGGCAAAGGACCTCGTATTGGCCGTCGGCAGCCAGGACTGCTGGCGGTGGCTGAACAGTTCCTTCTGCCGTGTATGGAGCCAACAGGCTCACATGAAACACGTCATGTATCTTCATACTCGGCGGAAGTAGCAATCGGTATGCCACTGGCCCGATGCGTGCCACAATGGGAAACGGCCCAATCCACTTTGGTAGAAGTTTCCTTGCCCCTGGCGACTTCAGCTGAAGGTTTTTAGTGCTAAGCAACACTTTGTCACCGATGTCAAACGAGACCTCCCGGCGACCTTTGTCGGCATATGCCTTTTGTCGCTGCCGAGCTGCTTGAAGGTGACCCTTCACCACCTGTAACAAGGAGTCAATGCGCTCGGCAAAGGCTTGAGCGGAAGGAACCTGTCCTCCTGTACTCCCACTCTTCACCAATGAAGAGGGTACCACTGGATGCCGACCACTGTTCAACATGAACTGTGTGAACTATGTGGACTCGTTCACCGAGTTGTTCATCGCAAACTCTGCCGGTGCGAGGAATTTGTCCCAATCATGCATGGCAGGGTCCACGTACATGCGGAGCATCTACTCCNGTCTTTCGGGGTCCCACGTGACCTGCGACCGGCGGGTCGTGGAACTGGGAGATAACCTTTGCTCGAAGGTCTCCCGAGTTTGGCACAACAACTTGTTCTCCGTGCCAGAAGATTCCTGCGGCCTCCACCAAGCCGTACTTGTCCAGATTTCGAGAGTCTTGAAACCAAGAATCCACACAGTATCCCATCCGGATCCTGTTTACAAAACCGTTGTAATGGATAATCTCTCGTGGTGGTTACCGCAGAGGTATAGGGGGATCTGGTGGTTGTACGGTTGCTGTAGCAATGACCATAAAACACCCACTGACCTCGGTGGTTGCTTTAATTTCCACAGGCTGTCGGCTTAGTGGATCGGCCACATTAATGCGTCCTGGCCGATATTCCCATGTGAANGTGACCCTTCACCACCTGTAACAAGGAGTCAATGCGCTCGGCAAAGGCTTGAGCGGAAGGAACCTGTCCTCCTGTACTCCCACTCTTCACCAATGAAGAGGGTACCACTGGATGCCGACCACTGTTCAACATGAACTGTGTGAACTATGTGGACTCGTTCACCGAGTTGTTCATCGCAAACTCTGCCGGTGCGAGGAATTTGTCCCAATCATGCATGGCAGGGTCCACGTACATGCGGAGCATCTACTCCCAAGTGCGATTCATGTGCTCTGTTTGTCCGTCAGTTTGAGGGTGAAATGCTTTCGATATTTGCGACTCATTGCCAAAGTACTCGTGCATCTTTTGCCAGAAGTTAATAGCAAATTTTTTATCTTGATCGGAGATAATGCGTAACGGCAAGCCGTGGTANCCACACAGTATCCCATCCGGATCCTGTTTACAAAACCGTTGTAATGGATAATCTCTCGTGGTGGTTACCGCAGAGGTATAGGGGGATCTGGTGGTTGTACGGTTGCTGTAGCAATGACCATAAAACACCCACTGACCTCGGTGGTTGCTTTAATTTCCACAGGCTGTCGGCTTAGTGGATCGGCCACATTAATGCGTCCTGGCCGATATTCCCATGTGAATGAGAATCGACTTAGGTATTCGCTCCAACGCGCCTGTCGTCTTGACAGGTTCGGTTGCGTTTGGAAAAACACCAATGGATTATGGTCGGTCATGCCCGTCACACCCCCTTCAGCACCCTCGAGGTAGCAACGCCACATCTTGAAAGCGTGTACTACCGCAAGGAGCTCTTGATCCCCAGTCGTGTACCGCGTTTCCNTACCACTGGATGCCGACCACTGTTCAACATGAACTGTGTGAACTATGTGGACTCGTTCACCGAGTTGTTCATCGCAAACTCTGCCGGTGCGAGGAATTTGTCCCAATCATGCATGGCAGGGTCCACGTACATGCGGAGCATCTACTCCAAAGTGCGATTCATGTGCTCTGTTTGTCCGTCAGTTTGAGGGTGAAATGCTTTCGATATTTGCGACTCATTGCCAAAGTACTCGTGCATCTTTTGCCAGAAGTTAATAGCAAATTTTTTATCTTGATCGGAGATAATGCGTAACGGCAAGCCGTGGTACTTTACGACACCCTCAAAGAAGAGACGAGCGGTCTCCTCTGCATTGACGTCAGTGGTTGTAGGAATGAAATGTGTCATCTTCGTCAAAAGATCCACAACCACTAGTATTACATCGTGGCCACGGGCCGTGTCCGGAAGACCAGTAATGAAGTCCATGCTGACGCACTCCCATGGAGTCCCAGGAATGGGAAGCTGCTGGANAGAATCGACTCAGGTATTCGCTCCAACGCGCCTGTCGTCTTGACAGGTTCGGTTGCGTTTGGAAAAACACCAATGGATTATGGTCGGTCACGACCGTCACACCCCCTTCAGCACCCTCGAGGTAGCAACGCCACATCTTGAAAGCGTGTACTACCGCAAGGAGCTCTTGATCCCCAGTCGTGTACCGCGTTTCCACGGGGATGAGCTTCTGGCTCTCATACGCAACTGGGTGACCGTTCTGCATGAGGACGGCTCCAAGTCCTACTACCGACGCATCACATCGAACCTCCCATGGTTGCGATGGATCCGGAAGAGCTAGGACGGGCGCCGTGGAGAGAAGCTCTTTGACCTTGAGAAAAGCGTTCTCACAATCAGATGTCCATTCCCAACGCACGTCTTTCCGCGTGAGCCTGGTTAGCGGTGCTACCAGGGTCGAATACCCTTGCATAAACCGTCGAAAGTAGTTTGCAAGGCCGAGGAAAGACCGAATCTGCCCAACATTTTTGGGGCGTGGCCAGTCCACAACGGCTTGGATCTTTTGTGGGTCCACACGAATGCCGTCCTTGCCGACGATGTGTCCAAGGTATTCGAGCTCATCTTGTGCAAACTTCCACTTGCTCACTTTCGCATAGAAATTCTGTTCCCGAAGGATTGCGAGAACTTCGCGCAGATGTTCTATGTGCTCTTCCATTGATTTGGAGAAAACCAGGATATCATCCAAGTAAACCAAGACAAACTGTCTGAGTTTCTTGGTGAACGTTCGGTTCATTTCTCCTTGGAAGGTTGCCGGGGCATTTGTAAGCCCGAAGCATAACACTCGGAACTGATAGTTTCCCATGTGCGTTCGAAATGCGGTTTTGGGCACATCCTCTTCCGTGATGCGGATTTGATGGTACCCTTGAGACAAATCCAAGGACGAAAATACTTTTGCGCCTTGCAGTTGGTCAAAAAGGTCCTCAATCCGCGGTAAGGGGAATCGATTTTTCACCGTCAGCTTGTTCAACGCCCGGTAATCCACGGACATGCGTAAACTACCATCCTTTTTGTTCACAAAAAGAATCGGCGCACCGTACGGCAAGCTACTGGGCTCGATCCACCCTTTTCAAGGTACTCTTTGATTTGGCATTCGGCCTCTCGCCTTTCTGCTGGACTAAGGCGATACATGGGTCTGAATGGAGGAGTCGCCTCCGGTTGCAACGGAATTGTGTGGCCCATGTGTCTTTCTGGTGGAAGCCCAGCCGGTGGGTCTTGGAATACATCCGAGAACTCCGCCAATAGAGATCTGATCTCTTATGGCGTGTCTTCCGTCACGTCGTCCTCCACTTTCTGCAGCTGAGCCAGGAAGTATCGACAACCTTGTCGAATACGTCTCTTGACCTGCATTGCAAACAAGCTGGCATGGACTTTGAGTCGGGTCGGTGATAATTTCGTACTCGGAATCAACGTAAAGCGGCGTTGTCCTTTTCGAATGATAAAACACTTTGATTCAAAGCACATTAGAGCCTTGTTGTCACGAAGCCAAGGATCGCCTAGCACCACGTCAAACGGGTCAAGAAGGTTGAGTACCTTCAACGTGACACTCTGTGTGTACCCTTGAATACAAATTTTCGCTTTACAAGTACCGGTCACGGGTACCATACGGTTGTCACCGACAACAACTGCGCCATTCGATGGCTTGTACTTCAGGCCAACCTGTCGGGTAAAGCCAAGGCTAACAAAAGAGTCGTCCCCTCCAGTGTCAGCCAGTACGTTCACGGGAGCACCAGCTAGGTGTCCTTTGAACTGCATCATCATGTTGCCTCCACTCTTCCGAGTGAACAGACTCGACGACGGTAAGCCAAGTTTGTGATAAACACGGAATCTGTACGACGGGCGTCGCAACTCCCATGATTCACCCACTCGATTCCACATCTTGTGGGCACGTGTGAATTCGGCTAGCACCTTCCAGTCTTTAAATTTGACTGGGTCGAAATCGTCAACTAGAGGTACGGCAAACGTGATTGAACTCATTGCTTTGAGGGCGTTTGCTTCAATCACTGTGTTACACAACTCTTGCACAGTGGTTGGTGTCACCACCACTAAGCAGGTTCGGTCATGCATCTCGTCTGGTGATGCAAGATTTAGTGGGCAATGTCGATCAGCAAGTGCAGAATGAGGTTCAATGAGAGGGGAGAAAACAACAGAGAAATTTGAACTCGTCAAAAACTCAAATTGTTTAACATCCTCGTCTGAAAANATGAACTCACACTCGTGATCCAGTTTTACCCCTGAGTGGTCCCCACTGACGTCACTCAGGGGTGGGGAAAACCCGCCCCACGGCCCTGTCCGTTACCACGGCCGGGCCCATTGCCGCGACCGCGACCCTGTCCACGCCCTTGTCCGCGGCCTCCTGCTGCACCATCCCCACGAGGTGCCACTGCTGCAGCTAGCGCCGCGGCCTCTTGTCCACCACCAGCAGCCTCAGGGCACTGAGCCCTAAAGTGGCCCGGCTGCATACAGTTGTGGCAGAGCCCTTCGCGAAAGGCTGCGTTGCGACGCTCACGCGCCGCCTACAGCTCGTGATTCTTGCGGTTGCGCTTGTTGTTGGGACCCTTGTGTCCACCAGCCTTATTGGCTGGAGGGTTTGTAGGCTGCTTGCCCTTGGCCCCGCCTCGCTGTCCGGCTGACCCACCAGCCCCTGCAGCGTCCACGCGCATATCGCGCCCCTGATGTGCATGCGCCGTGCATCAGAGTAGTGTTTCGGGTTCGCCGAATATACTTCGCTCATGTAGTCGCGCAACGCCCTCCAACTTGTCCAAGCTTGGCCAGTGGCTGTCGTGGTGGTCTTGTCCTTTAGCTTCTCGCTGGCGAGACCATCACGCAAGTACTCCAGCAGCATGCACTCCGGGTACTTGAACGTCTGAGTCCCATCGCCCTCGGTGAAGCTTTCGGCTTCCTCCACGAGTGTGGTGAACTCGCTCAAGTAGGATTCGAGCGAGCTGCCCAGCTGCCTGAAGTCCTTGATCTTGTGGAAGGCGCATTGCGCCTCCTCATGTTGGGTGCACTTCTTGCGCATGATCATGCAGAAAGTCTCCAACGACATGGGCTGCCACTCGAGGTGCGGCTGCTGCGCAGTCCACTCCTTGACCACGTACTTGAAGAGTTTGCCTTCAAGCCGCGTCGTGGCAAGGTCGCCCCACTGGCTGAGTGGAGGCTTGTGGACACGTAGAACGTGCTCCATGAGGTTCAGCCAGTCGGTCAGCTTCACGCCCTTCCGGAAGATCTCCACACTATGGAGGAAGGACGTGTTCATGACCGACCCCGAAGTCGTTGAGGTAGGCAAGTCGTCGCTGCCACCGGTAGTGGCATCCGCAGCTGCGGCACGCTGCGCTTGCTGCTGCATCCGCACCTGGGTCACNAGAGGGCCAGGGGAGAGGTCGCCACTCTCTCCCCTGACCCTCCGCCTATCTCTACCTACCCTATCTACTGTCACTCTCTGCTCTGGGTCAGGAGAGAGGGTAGTCCCATGCCTCCCCTGCCCGTGGTACCTGTGTTCTGACATTATGCATTGGGACAAGTTGACTATATTCCAGTAGACTTTGCACTATTGTGCACAATGGCTTCGGCATGAGAAAGAAGGACGGTGAAGCGAGAAGGAGGAGTTTCATATGGAAGCTGAGTGAGAGATCGGGACCGTCGATGGAGGCGTTTATAAAGAGACCATCGAAGATGTGCTGATGTGGCAGCACAGGAAGCTCAAGGTGGAGGGAGGTTCTTAACGTCGGAGTCCGGGGATCTGTGGCCCGTTGACTCGTCCGAGAGCATTCGCAGGGAGAATGCTCGCGGACCTATCATCGATGGAATGCGATGAACGACGACAGGTGGAAGACTGGAGGACAGAAGATTGGTGGACACCGGACGCGCAACACTTAGCGTAATATCTCAGTAGAACAGCTGGTAGAGCAGAAAGTAGTATTTAGATCAGTAGATCTCTGTCATTTCTTAATGGTTTGATCTCATTCCTGTTTCAGCCATTCGTCTTGCTCATCAACTTGAGTTCCAGCTAACTGAACCAAGCAATTCAGGCTTGTGTGTGTACTAACTGAGTACAGAATCCAGGTGTGTGACGCATATCTAAATCAGGGACCTCACACATGTGTTTCGCACTACAGTGCCGTTTTTTCATCAGATTTCAAGAGGCTTGAAGACTGCATCAAACGATTCAAGGGATTGGGATTCCAACATGTGGTATCAGAGCAGGGGTGCAACTTTCAAGCCAACTCATCAGCCAATTTTTCCTTGAAATAATCATCACTGGTTGAGCAAAATCACGGGCGCCAAAGATGGCGTCCTTCAATGGGGACCATTTCAAGATCCCAGTCTTCGATGGGGACGATTATCACAGCTTTGCTTTCAACATGAAGCTTGTGCTTCTCAACAGAGGACTATGGGGAGTGGTGTCCGATCCACCATCAGAGGAACTTGACCCCGCAGCCACAATTCAGCAAAAAAATCAATGGCAGCGGAGATGTGATCAAGCCTTCTCTCTGATCGCCATGCAAGTCACCGAACGTCTGAAATTTATCATCTGCGACAACAATGCTCTACTTGATCCAAGAAAAGCATGGAAGGCCCTAAAGCTGAGATACGACAAAGTCAGCGACCTTGAACTGAGTGGACTTCTCAAAGAATTTCACAGACAAAAAATGGCAGAAGGGACACGACTAGAGGACCACATCACCTACATCAAAACTCTGGCTGGGCGCATCACGGCAATGGGTGAGCCCATTTCTGAGAGAGTAATGATGCTGACTCTTTTCAGTGGACTTCCCACCAGGTTTGAGGGCACAGTTGAAAGACTCTTGACATTTCAAGATCAAGGTCGAAGCTTTGATGATCGACTGAAAGCCCTTGAAGCAGGACTGGCAGCACCAGCAGCAGCACCGCAAGCAGCAGCAGCAGCAGCAGCAGTACCACAACCACAAGCAGTGTCAGTGGTTACTACGCCCTAAAAACTGACCATGGAAAAGGCATGTGAAGCAATCATGCATGCAGAAGAAAAATTCTTGAAGGAGGCAGGTGGAGGAGATTCTGCTCTTTACACCACACTTCAAAACAGAGGACGATACAAGAAGTATGAAGCTCATGGACATGGCAGAAGTTATGGTCAAGGGAGACTGGCTGGTGGACCATATCCTCATGCCGATCACCAACATGAGTCACCAGAGCTTCTTCCTTTTCATCCTAACAACTTGAGACCACATGGACAATCTTCCCCCGAAGAAAACCGCTTTGCAAACATCCGGTGCTACAAGTGCGGTAAAAAGGGGCACACCTTCAGAGTATGCTCATTACCAAAACGAAGTTCTCCTCAACATCAACATGCTCTCCTGACTTCAGTTGCACAAGATGTCAAAGAAGTGGTCTCAAAACTTGCAAGCATCGTCTCATCTACGAGTTCTGCAGAACCCAGTGATGAAACATTTGACTCAACCAAGGCAGATCAGGACTTACTACAGCAACTCCTGGCAGAACGCAATCAAAGAACGCAGACTCAAAACAATATCAGCACATCTTCTGGACATTCCCAATTGACATCTCCAACTGCAAGCTTCAACTCAGATGACAACTCTGAACTGGAAGATGACCAAGGACACCTGGTTCTGGAGGAAATGGCTTTCTGTTCCATTGACAGTGCTTTCCTCATTGCAGCTGGCATACTTGCATGGATAATCGACTCAGGATGCACTCGACACATGACCTGTCATAAGGATTGGTTTGTTGACTACAAGGACTTGACAGTGCCAAAGGCAGTACGGATTGGAAATGGGCGAGTCATACCAGCACTTGGGATCGGAACAGTCCGCGTCGCCATCACACTTGAAGGAAAAACAACCGTGCGATTGTTCACGAATACCCTCTATGTACCCGAACTTGCTGCTAACCTGCTCTCAGTGTCCAGGCTCAATGACAAAGGTCTGAAGGTGATTTTTGACACCGACAAGAATTGCAAGGTTCTAACCAAGGAGGGAAAACTAACAGCCGTGGCACACCGCAAAGGACATCTCACTGTTTTGGACACTCAGACACCACCACCACCTGGAAATTCTCCCAACGATCCTCCTGAGATGGCATTTGCAGCCAACTGCACAACTGGTCTTATTCAGGAGATCCTGCCCAAGACTACTCCATCACTTGCGGCTCTTTGGCACAAACGTCTTGCACATGTTGGCTACGCAACTCTCAAGACTATGGAAGCAAAAGAGCAGGTCCATGACTTGCCTACAAGCATCGGCGCTGATGCTGACCACCTCTGCACCGGCTGCCTGTCCGGCAAACAAACACAAGACAGCTTCAACAGCTATACCAACATCTCCACATCCCAGAGAGTGGAGCTGATCCACATGGATCTCTGCTATATCAGAGAGCCTTCTCTTCAAGGGAAGCACTACTTTCTGGTACTGCTAGACGATTACACTCACTACGTGTGGGTCAAGTTTCTGCGACACAAATCTGAAGCTCCTGATATTATCATGACCTGGATACGAGAGGTTGAAAACCAGACTGATCTCTCCGTGAAGAAAGTTCGGTCAGACAATGGAGGAGAGTTTGTCAACGGGCAGCTGAAGAAGTTCTACGCAACCAAAGGTATCATTCATCAGACAACCGTTCCCCTGACGCCACAGCAAAATGGAAAAGCAGAACGTATGAATCAGACCTTACTTGACAAAGCCAGAGCAATGCTACATACTGCAGGTTTCTCTGCAGGATTCTGGGTTGAAGCGGTTGCCACTGCAGCCTACACAGCCAACCGGCTGCCCACCAAGCGTCTCCCTGCTGGCACCTCCACTCCCTACGAAGCCTGGGTCGGACATCGACCATCCGTGAGCTACTTCAAATTTTTCGGCTGTACAGCCTACTCCTGGCTGCCTCCTGAGCAACGCACAAAGCTCGGCTCCCACAACAAAAAATGCTTTCTTCTGGGCTATGAGGAAGGTGGAAACGCCTACCGTCTTTGGGACAACGACAACAAAAAGATCATTCGCAGTCGCAGTGCCACCTTTGATGAAAGCTTCCAGGACCGATCCATTGCCACTGAAGCCCCAGCCCTCACTCCTCTCATCTACATGGATGATGTCCCCTATTCTCATCTTCAGAAATTCTCTATGGATGCCACTCTTGATGAGCATGAGGGTGTGCTACCACCTGTGGTTCCTCTCGAGCACGTTCCAGCTGCTGCTCTCCATGACTCACTCCCCGCTGCTCCGTCCCTCACTGATCTTCTTCGTGCTACTTCACTCCCTCCTCTTCCCCGACGCTCGCAGCGCCTTGCGGCCCAACGACCTGCTCCAACTCCTGCTGAGGACATTGCGCTCATCACTCAGGTGGTGGATCCCACCAGTTACAAGGATGCCCTCTCTCGGCCAGACGCCGCTCACTGGCATGCTGCTGCCCTCGAAGAATTTGAGCAACTCCAGAAGCAACAGACTTGGACCTTGGTTCCTCGTCCATCCAATGCCCCTGTCGTAACTTGTAAGTGGGTCTTCAAGCAGAAGCTGGATGCTAACGGTGACCCCTGCAGGTACAAGGCTTGTCTGGTCGCTCGCGGCTACAGCCAGATTTTCGGTGTCAACTACAGTGACACCTTTGCTCCGGTGGCCAAGTACTCTTTGATCCGCGTCATTCTTGCTCTGGCCGTCTCTGAACACTGGCATCTTCATCAAATGGATGTCAAGGCCGCCTTTCTGAACGGCGACCTCAATGAGACCGTCTACATGATGCAGCCCGAGGGATTCATCAAGCAGGGGGGGGAAGATTTGGTCTGTCTGCTTAATAAATCCCTCTACGGCCTGAAGCAGGCACCGCTGCAGTGGAACAAGAAGGTGCATGAGTTCTTTCTCACTCAAAATCTTCAACGTCTGCATGCTGACCACTCAGTGTATTTCAGACATGGCCCAAACACTATGGGCGTCATACTGTACATTGACGACCTCATTATCTTTGGCCCATCCCTCTCAGTCATCACCACATTCAAGCAACAGCTTGCGCTCACGTTTGAGATGTCCGACATGGGACCTCTAACCTACTACCTCGGCATTCAAGTTCATCATGATGCCCTACGACCTGAGGTTGCCCTATCTCAAAGCTCCTACATTCAACGCATGGCCGAGAAGTTCAACTTGGGGCAGGCCTCTACCGTCACAACGCCGTTGGTGGCCCATCACGGGCTTACTAAGCTTGCAACTCCAGATATGCTCGCGGATGCAACAGACACCAACATCTATCCCAGCATGGTTGGGTCACTAATGTATGCATCTGTGGGAACGCGACCCGATCTGACATACGCTGTTGGAATTCTCAGCCAAGGGTGCAAGGCTCCCACCAAGGACCACGTGATTGCTGCAAAGCGGTGCATCCGCTATCTGCGTGGGACTGCCACCATGGCCATTCGGTACACAAAAACCAATGGCCCCCTGCTAACAGGTTTTTGTGATGCGGATCTTTCTGGAGATCAAACAATCAGCCGGTCAACCTCCGGATATGTTTTCAAGATCAACGGCGGACCAGTTTCTTGGAGGTCAAAGAAGCAATCAGTTGTTGCTCTTTCTTCAACTGAGGCAGAGTACATCTCTCAGTCGGAATGCACAAGAGAAGCTGTCTGGCTCCGAATGCTCTTGGGTGAACTCGGTTTTGACCAACTGGAGCCTACGCCTATCTTCTGCGACAACCAGAGTGCCATTGCGCTTGCTGACGATCCAGTACTACATGATCGGACCAAACATGTGAAACGGCAGTTCCA
>SZWC01007909.1:6800-20339 GCA_023375785.1 Penium margaritaceum
CAGAAAGCAGCTGAAAACTGACAATGACTGATTAGGAATGAAGAATGAACAACAATGGGAGACCCCTCCAAGTTCTAGGCCCCCCCAGCTCTGTAGAGCTTGTTACTCAGTTCAACAGCCAATCAGAAAATAGCTCAGTTCAGGCTGGCAGGTTTTCTCGGTGAGGCCTGCCAGGCAGCCGACAGCCCAAAACCCGGGCGTCGTCCGTTTTGCCTGAAAACTGGACCATACCATAATACCGCCGCTGCGAACGCAGCCGTGCGGTCAGAATCTGCTAGAAAAATAGTAGCGAGGAGTTATGGCAGCCTAAACACAGATAGTGCCTACAACGGTTTGTGCTGCCAAACAGGGCCATGCAACATGCAACTGGGACCCTAGGCAGTGCATGACGATGCAGACGCGAAGGGACGCGCTGGACGCATGCAAGCAGCAAATGCGGATTCAATGACCGCCGGCAGCACGACCGCCGAGGAGGCCTGCCGATGGAGCTGAGCGCGTCGCCTGAGAGAGGAGGCTCCAGCGAACTGCGAGAAGACCTCAGCGTGCGTCGGCTCCACCGGACGACACTCCATCAGCGTCGAGTCTCGCCGTCAGTCATCTGCACGCCGATGTACACAAGCCGGCAGGACACAACAGAGCACAATGAGAGATGCGAAAAAACCAACAGTAGTCATCAAGACTTCTGGCATACTGGCGAGCTATGGCGGCAAGTGTAGAGGTCACCGTGACTCATACAAACACTCCCACAAACGCGAAGGTCACAAAACAATGGCAAAGACAACGCACTGTAACGGGCACAAGACATGGCCACACAAAAAATACTGACAAAGAGAGGAAGCAAGAAGAGCGGCGTGTGAATCAGGTTGCAGCAGGAGTGTACGCAAGAAGTCCAACATTGTGCACTGCAAACTTGAATTTGTCACTGCACAATGCTTTGGTGAGGAAATCAGCATGCTGTTGCCGGATGTCGACACCCACGACAAAGACTTTGTCACGTGAAACATCCTCGTGTACAAAGTGATGCTTACTTTTGATGTGCTTTGTGCGCGTGTGACACATGCCATCATGCACTGCTATGCGGTGCGCGCTCTCATTGTCGCAGCGGATGGGCTGGCGCAGATGCGGCATGAGACGGCACAACCACATGCTCACTGAGACCCTAGCCCCCAATGCGACATACTTAGCCTCAATGTAGTTTCATACTACGCAACCCTACTTTCACTCTTACATGAGACAACTATACCTTCGACAAGGAAGATGTAGCCCGACTAGTTGCGCGCTTCTAGATCATGGGTCCAATTGCTGTTAGTGTATCTCTCAACAACAAACTGTAGCGTGCGATAGCACAGGCCCAGATATGGAGTAGACACGACATAACGCACCACACGTAGCAGCCTCCAAATGGAGCTCACGGATATGCTGTAAGCACTGCGACAAGATGTTCACAACAAAAGCAGCATCTGCGCGCGTCGTGGTCCCGAGGAACATGAGGGATCCAGCGACTGAAAGGTACGTCGTGACATCAATAGGATCCCCCAGACGATCTAGGTCTGCTGACATGAAAAGCCTCTCCTCTGCAGACGCCATAGGCATAGATGCAAAAGGGATTATGGCCACCAGGTCAGCAAAATGCTCCCCTAGCGTCTAGACGTAACCAACCTGGTGCACATGCAGTGTGCGACACTGGCGATCACGCTCAATCTCCATTCCTAACAAGACACGAGCTGGACCAAGATCCTTCATTCAGTACACAGACTGGAGGAGATCCTTCATAGCATGGCCAACCTGAGGGTCGGGGGACGCAATCAAGAGGTCGTCCACATAGACCATGACAAGGACGAAGGGTGTAAAGGGGGGACTCAAGAACAACATTTGGTCCACTGTGGTATGGTGATACCCGCCTTGCTCCATGGTAGCAAAGATCTTGAGGTTCCAACAACATGGGGATTACTTTAAGCAATGCAAGGCCTTTTGGAGGTGCCAGATTCTGTCTGTGCCATCGTCGAACCCTTGAGGATGGACAAGATAGACCTCTTCCTCGAGATTACCTTGCAAGACAGCATTATTGACGTCCATACGGTGGAGCTCCCAATCATGATGTGCCGTATGACTCAACAAGGCCTTTGCTGTGGTGTACTTGCAGACATGGGTAAAGGCAACGTCAAAGTCCACACCAAGCACTTAGGAGAATCCCTTGGTCGTGAGACAGGTCTTGTTGCATTCCAGTGAGCTATCGGGCCTCTCTTTCCTTCAGAACACCCACCGAGTTGAGATGGCATGACAACCAGGCGAGAGCTTCATCCTCTCATAAAACCCATGTTCCTCGATTGCAGCGAGTTCCTTGCACATACCGTGCTCCCAAAGGGTTTCATCTCTAGCAGAGTATGCTTGTTGCACTGTGTTTGGTTCGGGCACACATGTTGTGCTACCACTCGCAATGAGTGTGGTTGCGACTGAGGGATGTGGCAGAGACCGGGTAGACCCAGCTACCATAATGACTTGGTGGGACTCATCAGCAATCAGACAGTATCCAAGTGTAGTGTCAGGTTGTACCACCGGATTCGCCAAGCCAAGAGCGTCAAGACCAGAGACATGAGTAGACGGTATGGGGTTAATGACACCAACGTGACCTGGACGGACTGACCGCACAAGTCGAGAGTGGCCAGCCCAGGCTGTACGACTGGTAGGCGGGCTATATTGAAGTGCAGACTGCAAAGGTTTTAGACGACCGCCTGGCGCGCGAATAGATGACGACAAGATGTGGGGCTATGAGGGTGCGACTGGGTCCGCTGCCGATTGAACCACAACTGGTGATGTAGGCGACAACACAACAGGAGATGACAGACATTCGGCAGGGGATGATCTAGGCAACGCCGATGCGACAAGAGGTGATGCAGTTGCGATAGGGGATGATGTAGGCAACACCGACTCAATAGGATATGACGCAAGTGGTGACACAAATGCGTCAGGAGATGACACTAGCAATGACGCCAACACAATAGGAGGTAACATTGGCAACGACGCAGACGTGATAGGAGGTGATGCAAGCAACGATGAAGATGTGATGGGAGATGATGTAGGCAATGACGTAGATGCAAAAGGAGATGCCACAGGCAACGATGCAGCGGGATACAGAGGGCAACAACTATCAAAGTGCACTCCACATAAACCACCTCCCCATGGACAAGAGAACGACGCAAGCAACGGATCAGAGCGAGAAATGTCACGTGCGAAGGTGCTCTTAAAAAAAAGAGAGCATCGCGAGACTCGACAACCCGACCACGCTCGGAGTCCCAAAAGCGCCAGGCCTTGGACTAAGAGGAAACACCAAAGAAAGGGCAGAGGCGACCTCGAGGAGACAACTCGCCATCACGTTGGTCCTCTAGGAGCCAAATGCTGGCGATGATGCCCCAGACATGAGCAAGGCAAAGGTCAGCACGACGACCATACCACCACTCGAATGGCGTGACATGGCAAGGCAGCAAAACGTTGAGAACAAGGTTCCAAACTCACGTCATGTAGGACATGGTCTCAAAGGCAAGCAACAGAGGGAGTCCAGACTCGACGAGTAGGGTATGAACACTGTCAACAAGAGTGCGGTTCCAACATTCTGACACTCTGTTCTGCTGTGGTGTATCTGGAGCAAAGAGCTTCAAATGCACTCCTTGAGACTTGACGAAGCGGGCCGTGGGACCCATGAACTCCCCACCATGATTGGAACATAATGGTATCAGCTTACGGTGGCAAGCACGCTCACCCTAGACAAGCTAAGACTCAAGTGTGGGCCAAACATCACTTTTCTAGTGAAGGGGAAGTATCCATTGAAAGGGAGAGAAATTATCCGTAAGACACAAAACGTACCGCCGAACACCCCTAAGATATTCATCAGGGAGGGAGCCCATGATGTCCGCATGGACAAGGACAAGGGAGTGCAGCATGCAAGAATCAGATGAAATAAAGGACAGGTGATGCAGCTTGCCTTGTGCGCAATCAAGACAGTCAGCAATGCATGGCGTAGGGGATGTGCCAGGCTCAAGACAGACAACAGGCTGATGAAGCAAGAGGCTATGGATGGCTACGGTATGCACATGGCATGGGTGGCAATGGAGAAATGTGTGTGTGCAGGGGAAAGCAAGGGAGCAACATCCACATGCACTACTGTAGTGGCCGCGGACGGCGGTGCAAACTAGTGTACATGATGTAAATTTTCGCAACACGGACCACAAAGAACAGGATAGCTAGTCAATTGCAGTGACATAGTGCCAACGCCACAAGATGAGATGAAGTCCATGCCCTGATAATCCGAGGCAGCGACAGACACCAAGCTGACCTCAAGCGTAGGGATAAAGAGGACATCAGGCAAGAAGATGTCCTCCAACGGACCAACAAAATGTACAACACCAATGCCCTGAACTTGTAGCATCTGGCCTGAGCTAGTGCGGATGAAGCGTACATCACCGACAGGCTCCAATGTGACAAATGCAACACGAGACGACGTCATGTGATGAGTAGCTCCGGAATCAATGTTCGAGAAGCCATTTGATACATGAGACAGAGCGGTCACATGACACTGCACGACACATCAAATGAGGGTAGGAGAGGATTTACTACAGCCAAAAGTTACTGCAAGGAGATGGGGAAGGGTGAAGGACTACGAATGCTCAACCCACTTGACAGTAAGGGTGATACGGAGTCCAGAATCCCGAGTCTAGCCTTGGACTTGGACTTGCGAGTCCGAGTCCATTCCTGGACTCAAACTTGAGAGTCCGAGTCTAGAACTCGCGAGTCCTGGACTATAACACAGTAATGTTGGAGCTTAGGCCTCAACTCTTCATCCAGTCATGCATTATATTGCCCTCTTTCCTCCATTCATGTCCTCTTCTAGGTCATATTGCTTCATAACTCAATGCCATATGTTGCGTTTGTGGACAACATTAGAACGTCATGGACTCTAGACCAGACTTGCGAGGCTCATGTACAGACTCGGACTCGCGAGTCCGAGTCTGGACTCGGAATCCCGAGTCTGTCTCCTGAGTCTCCTGGACTTGGTATCACCCTTACCTGATACATGATACATCCCCGCCATATGAGGCACCCAAAAGAGCTCCATCAGGCGAACAATGGTGACCTTCAGACTCCACAATCAAACTCATACCGGAGTGGACAACGGGAGGCTGAGGACGGGAGTGAAAGGTGGAGGCTAGAGCAAATTTGTCTGGACCATGCGATAGCTCAGAAAAGGACTGAGCTGGTAGCGTAAAGAAAGATGGAGCTACAGGTTGGAGCCACGATGGAGGGGTGTAGGATGAAGAATGTGGCCCATAGACTGCAGGATAGTATGGCGGCAGAAGCCCATGCCACACCAAGTGGGGTACAGCCACCGCCAAAGAGGCAGGCACGAAAGCCCAACCGGGCGTCAAAACCATCAAGGACATGACGGTGGTGGTCTTCCACGACATGGGGTCAGACTCCCACGTGTGAGGAGTCTGACACGTGTGAGGGCCTCGACCAACTAGGGTAGAAGTGAAAAGGGGATGCACAGTCTCCCAAGGCAACGGGACAAATCCTCGAATACCCGGGTCTCGACCACGTGTAAGAAAGGAGGAGATAAAGAAAATAAAGGCAAAGAAAAATGAAAGGAAATAATGGAAAAATGAAACCACCAAGGAGAATTCGGCGGTGTGGTCTGGAAACTGGGTCATTCGTGGTCTGAGAGGGTCACCGTCTCTCCCCTACCAAGTTTTTCTTTTGTAGGAAGGGTGCGCTTGACCCTCGCTAGCAAAACATATGGGAACATCCAGGGACAAGCCCGACAATCGACAAGTTTTTCAATTGAGGAGGTTGTCTATAGACAAGGCCGTCAACCAAGCCCGTCCATAGGCGGGCTTAGTCAACGAGCAACTTCTGGCAGGCTGACGGGCTCGGTCGGCAGCGGTGAGCACAGTAGCAGCAGTGCTGTTGTAGACATTGCTACTACTGTAGTTGCAACTGGAGATACTGCTGCGAATGCGGCTGCAATCATTGCTGATGCAGCTGTTGCTGCAGGAGCGATTGCTACTATAGCCGCTGCTACAGCTGCTGCTACAAATGTGGCTGCCACTGATGCTCCTATAGTTATTGCTGCTGTGGCTACTGCGAGTGGACTGCTGCTATGCTACGAGTGCGGCGGCTGCTGCTACTACTGCTGTTACTGCTGCTGCTAATGTAGTTGTTGTTGCTGGTGCGCTGCTCTGGCTGCTGCTCGAAGATGCAGTATAGCCAGGGGGTTGGCACCATCGTCGCTGTTCCTATTACAGATGCTGTTATTGCTGTTGTGATTGTGGGTACTGCTGAGTGTGGTTGTACCTACTGCGATGGAGGAATCCGGGTGAATTTGCTACTGTGGCAATGGCTTCTGATGCTGCGGAGGTGGCCTAAGCCGCCACCACAATTTTTGCATGTCGCCGCAAAGAAGGCAGCCGCAACGAGAGAACTGCCAAATTCTTTTGGGCACTATTCTGCCTCCGGTGTGCTAGAGGACTATGTGACGTGAGCCCTCATCTCAGGGCCTCCACGTCACCAAGACCTGCACACCCCACCCAGCTCAGCCCGGCCCAACCAAGATGCATCCGGTGTTGCTTTTGCGTGCTGTGTGGTAGGAAGAAAATTTCGTGTTTGTCTAATCCTATGATACCATGAGGGAATGAAGAAATCCCCCAAGAAAATTTTGATGTGAGAGGGTACATTTCTCAGAACATAATGGAAAAAACAATGCTTTAAAAGATGGAGAGCCCGTAAAGATATACTTGAAAACGTAGAAGTGAGTTCGGAAGTATCAGACAAGTGTATAAGTCTAGTGTCACCCACGTGCATGCCACTAGGCACGCAAGTCCAACCAAACGGTCAAAAAACATTGCAGAAAGTTCCAAAACAATAGCAAGTGGGAACCCGACAGGTGTACGGGCTCCTCGGTTGTCCGAATGACAAAGCGCAAGAAGTGCCAAGTGCAGAAACAAAAACTCTACATAATCTGATCATAAAGGTGCAAGGATCATGGCATTGAGAAAATGGGCCCCGGGAGGTGGTCACCGAGAAAACCCTGGAAAGCACATGAGGGCACACCCTGGACTGGTGCTGACACTGTCAAAGTAGCTTTCGAGTGTCCTGGCATACCGGCGAGTTGTGACGACAAGGCTAGAGGTCATTGTGACTCACACACAAACATTGTGTTCACCTATGCTAGTGATGGCATTTGAGGATGTATCGCATTTGGTTGCAAGTTCCCATGCAAAAGGGGGTAGGTGACACGTGTTTCATGATGTTGCTTATTGAACCATTCTGTGAATCCTTTCATAAGAGGACCGCCTTAGATGCTCAAATGTACGAAGAAGGCGCTTGTGGCTGAAGTTCCACCATATGACACACAACATCAAACACATGTGGTGTTTGCTGTTGACAGCCTGAAAAATGGTAGCAGATTACCGCTTGCATGTTCTTGACAATCTCTTTAATCATGCTCAAGCTCTATTCGGACTGCCATGGTGACTTTTTAAGGTAGCCACAAGGAACATGGTCTTTTATTTTCTCCACAAAGGGATACGGCAGGAGGAAATAGTAATTGTAAAAGCCTAGTGTCAAGCCCGGAATGGATGTCAGCACACTACCTGGGGTTTTTGCTAGAAGCACTAACTCCATCTTAACCTGCTGTTGCTATGTTGAAGCAAAAATTCCTCAATAAACATTGTAATGTATTATTTCCCGACAAAGAGATATTATTTGGGAAGAATGGCAGCATGCGAGGGACGGAAAAACGAGGTAGGTTACAAGACAACACCCACGATCGGCAATGACGCCATGGATCCAAAGATAGCTGATGAGTTAGCCAAAAAACTCATAACTCACACAGATTATATGTGAGAGTATGAGCAAGCGTGGTTCATGAGGCCATCCACGTGAGGGTGTCTTGTGCGAGGGAATGAGAGGATCCGTTTTAGCAATGTACTGTATACAAGCATATACTATGAGAAACAAAACATGATACGGGACACTTGAGACAATAGAGAGACAACAAAGACATGCTTGAAAGAAAAAAACATTAATAATGACGTTAGAGCAAGTAGGGAATACAAGTGTAGGACGTACTCTCGCCCACACGCGCTTGGACTTCCAAGAGTGCTTGGGCTTCCAAGCGCACAAATCCAACCAACCGGTGGAAAGTAGACCAACCTAGGTGCGGGCTCCCAAAAACAGCTGGCCAGAACCCAACAGTCATACGAGCTCCTCGGTTGTCCTTGAAAGTTTATGCTTCATCTGCAGGTGCTGAAACACAAAGTCTACATAGCCAGGTCATGAATGACTACGAACAACATTGAGTGAATGGTCCCCAGGAGCTGGTCACCGAGAATACTCTAGAGAGCACGTGTGGATGCGTGTGCTGGAGCTGATGATTTTAAAATAGATTTTAGGCGTCCCGGCATCCCAAGGAGTGAGCGACGACAGTTCCAAGGGTCACCATAACTGACATACCAAAACTCTCCCATGACCCGCAGATGCTAGTCACCACAAACAAGCATGGGTCAACAGGTATACAATATGCAATGACGAAGGATGTTGAATTGGAGAAGTTGGATAGAAGAAAGATTGCAGATTAATGACATTGAATGAATGAGAATGGAACAAAAAGATGGGGAGGCATGACGCTGACTTCTATCAAGTCCGTCCGGCTGCCGTAAACATGGCTTATGCTGACATGGCATGAGGAATCCTAGAGGGGAATCCTAGGGAGGAATCCTCTTGTTCATATTCTAGCCAAGAGGTGGCACACAAATTTTTGAAACACCCACAAGAACAAACGGTGCTTGTGTACAAAGGTTGTCAAAGTATTCTTTGCTTGGCCAACTACTGAATACTTTAGTATGATAACGTAAGCGATTGCGGTATTGCTAGGTCTTGAACATCTCCACTCTTCTCTTGTGGAGATGCTCTACCCAATGTCACTCTAGGTGTGTGTCATTGCTTTGCCTAAGCTCGCACACAAGGAAGGGTCTCACTGCCTCTCCTCCCTACATAATCTTAAACGCAAAGCTCAAGTGTGGCAAGTCCACGTGGAAGCATGGGAAGCAGAAGGAATTGCACTAGCCGAAGCGAAACCAACCGCATCAACACCTGAGAAGTTTGCACCAGTACAAAAAGAGTCTGAGGAGCTCATCGAGGACTTTGAAGGGTTTTCTCTCGAAGAACTAACCCGAGAGCTACCACCACAACAGAATGTCAACCATCAGTTAGACTTGAAGCGGGGCACCAGATTGACGGTGAAGGGAACCTGTTGGATGAGCGATCAGTAGGTGACCAAACTCAAGAAGCAGTTGGATGAGATGCTCGGGCAGGGGTCTATCCAATCCTCCATGTCACCCTATCCAAAACCAGTGCTTTGTGAAAAAGAAAACAGAAGAAATGCAGATGTGCGTAGAATACCAAGCGTTGAACGACATCACCATCAACAACCGCTACCCCCTCCCACAAGCAGTTGCACTTTTTGACCAACTCCGTGGGGCTCAAATCTTCAGTGAAATCGGCCTATGCATCGACAATCATCAGATTCGCGTATCTAATATGAACATTAAGAAGCCAACATTCTGCACGAGAGACGTGCACTTTGAGTTCACAGTCATGTCGTTTGGACTCAAAAATGCCCTTCCAACACTTATGGCAGCGATGAACAACATTTTTTGCCCGTACCTCGCTGACGTCATCGTGTATCTCAAAGACATCCTGGTGTACAGCCGCACCCGGGAGGAATACGATGGAAATCTCTGATTAGTTATTGAGGTCTTACAAAGATGGGAGTTATTCGGAAAACTCTCGAGGTACGATTTTGATCATAGTTTGATCGAGTTTCTTAGCCATATCATTGGCGGCAAACGGATCACCATGGGCCTGAAAAAGGTGGAGGAATTTGTGGCCAATGCCCACAAATGTTTTGGGACATCCAAGTATTTTGGGGCTTCTGTAATTACTACCATCGATTCTTAAAAGACTATGCTCACGTCTCAGCGCCTCTCTCCAGCCTCACTCGGAAAACCATAGAGTAGAATAGGGGGGACAACGAACAACAAGCATTTAACTCTGTAAGAAATGCTCTGACCTTGACGCAAGCCTTATGATTGGAAAATCCAACAGTGAATTACATCATGGCCATTGATGTGTCCGATCGAACCATCATAGCCGATCTCCTCCAAGCCAATGGCGGCGGAGAACAACCAGTACCGTTCCCTACTGATCTTTAAATATGATTCTACTTATTTACTTGCTGTTTTTTTCAATGAAATCATTTCTTTGTTTCATGTTTATGGTGCACGTAAATACTTTCAATCTTCCCTTCTTGTGATTTCCATCCTACATTGTCTAAAATCATTACTTCACACATGATTTGTTTCATGAGTGGGTCACAAAATTTCCTTGTGTTAGGCTCATACACCGGAAATGGACAACATAATTGCCATGTCAGAGATGTCAAACTAGTCTGACATAAGATTTTGGATGCAAATCGGGGGGACGCACTGGTCTGACAACGCAATTCCGTACTTTCGTAGGTTTTGACCACGTTCGACGATGAATTTATGCAGCACATTTTTTTGTTGAACAAATGTTAAAGTACCATACGTAGTTGGGTGACCAATTTTCATTTTGATTGCTCTGGTTCCTACCACTTGTGACTCACATTGCATATCCTTTAGTTTTGATGGATTTTAAAGAGATAACATGAGCCCTTTGGATAAAATCTCTTTGACATTGAAAAAAGCCATCTCGCATTTAGATGACCATTTTGAAGGTACGTCTTTCAATGTGAGCCACATTAGTGGAGCAACCAAGGTCACATGCATTTGTGTTAACCTTCAAAGGCCATTGTCAAGACCAAGGAAAGGCTTAACTTGCCTGAAATGTTTTGGAAACAGCCAATCCACCATATCTTGGACCTTTTGTGTGTTGATGAAAATACCATCCATTCCAACTATGTGTTCAAGGTATTTGTACAAATTTGCATATTCTTACTTCCGCATAGAGTTTGCAGTCCCAAAAAATTGAAATGACTTCCTGCAAATGTTCTACATGCTCTTGCAAGGATATCTTCCAAGTAAACCAAGATAAAGTAACCGAGTTTCTTAGCAAGCATTCGGTTCATTTCTCCTTGGAAGGTTGCCAGGACCTTCACTAGGTCAAAACATAGAGCTTGGAACTGATGTTTTTCCATGTGTGCTCCAAACATTGATCGTCTTCCATGATGTAAATTTGATGGTACCCTTGAAACAAAAAAATAGATAAAACATCGTCTACCCCTATGAAATTGGTTGAACATGTCCTCAATCCACGACAAAGGAAATCAGTTTTTCACCATCAACTTGTTTAGTGCCAGGTAGGCCACGCACATTCATAAGCCATTGTCCTTTTCTATCACAATAAGGATGAGCACACCTTATGGAAATCTTCTCACCTCTATTCACCCTTTTGTAAGGTACTATTTGACTTGGAGTTTGGCCTCTCGCCTTTCTGCCTGAATCAGGGATCACATGGATCTAAATAGAGAAATTGCGTGTAGTTGCTACGGAATGTGTGGTCCATGTTTTTTTTGGTGGAAACCCTGCTATTGGGTCTAAGAATACACTCAAGGACTCCTCCACTGGAGATTTAATCTCTTTTGGAATCTCTTCCTTCACACCATCCTCCACTTTCTGTAGGTGAACCAAGAAGTATCAAAAACTGTGTCGAATATGTCTCTTGACTTGCATTGCAGACAATCCAACATGGAATTTCATTCGGGTCAATGACAGTTTTGTAATCAAAACAACGCAAAGCAACGCTGTCCCTTTAAGAGGATCAAGCAGATTGATTTAAAGCACATCAAAGCCTTGTTTTTGCGAAGCTAGGGGTCGCCTAGTATCATGTCAATCGGGTCAAGAAGGTTGATTACCTTTAATGTGTCCAATTTGTGTGTACCTTTGAATGTAAGTTTTTGCTTAAGAGGTTCTGATCATGAGTATAGTTGGGTTGTCACCGATAACTGCGCCATCTTACGACTCATATTTCAGACCAACCTGTTGCGTAAATTCAATGAAGAAACATGATTCATCCCCTCCAATGTCAGCCATCATGTCCACAGGAGTGCCAATTAGATGTTTTTTCATCATCATGTTGCCTCCACTCTTCCAATTTAATGGGCGCGATGACGGCAAGCGTAGTTTATGGTAAATGTGTAGTCGGTGTATCGGGCATTGCAACGATTCACCCACTCAATCCATGTCTTTTGGTTCCGTGTGAAATCAGCCAGCACCATCCAAACCTTAAATCTGTCTAGGTTGACACCATTAAATAAAGTCACCACGAACAGAATTGGGCTCATTGTTTTGATGGTGTTTGTTTCAAACATCGTGTCCCAAAATTCTTGCAAAGTAGTCGGTGTCGCTCCCACCAAGCACATATGATCATGCACCTTGTTCAAGGATGCAAGGTTTAGTGGGAAATGATGAGTAGCAAGTGTAGAATCAGGCTTAAGGTAACACCACAGCAATGAGAATTGAACTCGTCCAAAATCCGATTTCTTCACATCCTTATCTAAAGTTGGATCTCATGATCAAGTTTTATTCTTGAGTGGTCCCCACTAATGCTACTCAGGGATGGAAAGAACCCGTACTTTGGCCTTGTCTGTTCACACTGCCAGACCCATAATCGTGACCACGACTCTTCCATCGACCCTTTCCATGGCCTCCTGCTACACCATCCCCACGAGGTGCTATGGCTGTAGAGAATGCCGCATCCTCTTTTGCACCACCAGCAGCCTCATGGCACTCAACCCAAAAGTGGCCTAGGTATACATAGATGTTGAAGAGTTCCTTGAGGAAGGCCGTGTTATGAAGCTCACACGCTATCTCTTCATTTTTGTGGCCATGTTTGTGGTTGGGAGCCATGTGTCCAACAGTCTTCTTAATTGCATGTTTATAAACTTATTACCCTAAACTCCATCCCATCGCATCGCTATCCCTCCAGCCCATGCATCATCCATGCACATGACACAACCTTGTTTTGCACATGATTTCAGCCATACATTAAGGTGGAGGCTCGCGTTCACCGAATAAAATTCACTCATGTAGTCAAGCAATGTCCTCCATATTGTCTAGTCCAGGTCCGTTACTGTCATGGAGGTTTTTTCCTTCAGTTTCTTATGATGATGATGATGATGATGATGATGATGATGATGATGATGATGATGATGATGATGATGATGATGATAATGATGATGATGATGTGGGCAACGGCAAGGACAATGCTGACGGTGATGGCGAGAGGGAAGGATGGGAAGAGAGAGGGAGGGGAAGTTTTGTGAAGGGAAAATGAGAGAGAGGTGGATTGAGAGGGCGGAGAGAGAAAGGGGGAGAGACAGAAAGGTAGGGAGAGAGAGAGAGAGGGAGAGTGAAGGAGGGAAGGGGAGAGGAGAGGAATGGACAGTGGTCCAAAATGATGAGGGGGTGATGATCGGAGAGAGAGAGAGAGAGAGAGAGAGAGAGA